>JAJLSN010000004.1:0-125632 GCA_030567655.1 Nakazawaea ernobii
CAACCTGAAGGCCGTAGTGCTGTATTTTACAGCTCGTTGGGCGAGGTTAAGTATATTACAATGGAAATACAGCCATGTATCGATCGCATGCAAGGTAAAGAGAATGATATACTGACAGACTCTCATTTGTCTGAATTTAGAAAATTAGTGGGAAAATACACGAGAGACTCCGTGTTGATCGGTTGTTCTCGTTTCATTCTAACCGATTTAAAGAGCTTTGTATTTATCAAGCTTATTTTTGAAGATGCTCCAGAAGATGAAGTTGCTTTGGAAATTAAGAATGCACTGAAAAAAAAGGTTTCGAAAAATAAGAAGGCTTCCAAAACCGATGCTTCAAGAAAGGTAAATGCTGCGAAAGATGAAGACTTTTCAAAAACTGAGGAAGCTCCGAATAAGGAAAATGCTGTGATCTCAAACAATAATTTGGGAGATGCCCCAGAAAAAGACGGTGGTTCAAAAAATGATGCTCAGAATGCTAGTGATGACTCGGGAAAGCTGAAGCACATCAAGTCTGAATGGTCAGTAGCAAGCATGCACGACCCGTACGTTAGGTTAATGTGTCTGAGCTTTTTGAGTGTGAACCAAAAATATTTCAATGAACTAGAGGAGTTTAAACGTTTGATTAGTGAGAAAATGAATGTTATAAATGAACTTGCAGAGAATAATAATGAGGAGAACATAAGTTTTAGTGAACTGCAGCAAACAGATTCGTCAATTGATGAAGGCGATGATGAGTCTCAAGTTGATATTGTACCATCCCCTATCGTTCCTACTAATTTGAAAGAGACAAAATATCTTCTTACTCCTTCAGATTCGAGGTCTAGAGATATTTTTAGTACCGATAATGAAAGGTCAATACAGAACAAGAAGGTACAAGCCTGGACCTCCGAACATGTGCAAAAGTTCAACTCAAAAAATACACTTTTCAAAGAAAAGCTTTTCAAAAGTCCGTTCTACGGCAACATAGCATTTCTGATCACTGAAATTGTTGAAATTGGACGCCGTGGTTCACAGGTGGTCAAAGTGGATTCCACAAAATTTTCAAAATGGATTTCTGAACAAAACATGTTGTATGACAAAAAGTTTTTGCCTGCAACAGCTATACTTAAGGTTTACGATCCCTTTGCAGGTCGAAGGTTCAAGGTTGATTCGTGGGGTGATCGTGTTTCTCTACATTATAATTATCAAGATTGTATAAATTATACTGTGAGAGAGGTGGTTGCATATTGTCTGTTGCTGGAGTTTAGCGGAATTTTCATACCTCACATGTATTCATACGGTAGATTGAGTGATTTATATCCATTTCCAGATCCGCTTTACGTCAGACTTTGTGGTGGATTTCTTATGCTTGAATTGTTAGATGAGGACCCTAATTTCATAATTACAAAGAAATTCTTTGACACAGAGATTTTACCTCTGTATAACCAAATGCACAGTAAACATGTGTTGCAAAATGATATCAAAAGGGATAATAGCATCATCACCATAGATGGCCATTTTAAAATTATTGATTTTGGTCACTCACGAATTTCAACAAGTGATCTGGAGAAAAAAGCCGAAATAGACTTGGTGTACAAACATTTTGGATCTTCCAGATGGCGTTGAATCCGTGGAGCGTTTTCACTTGTGTTTTATTCGTTGTCGTTGCAATCATTAGTTCTTTTTATCAAATTCTATTATATTTTGTTTATAATTTTTTAACATATTAAAGAAGCTGAAAATTTCGTTGTGTAAAATCTTGTAGAATTTGCTATCAATGGTTGAAAGTTGGAGTGACAATGTATTCATGTTGTAATACTCTAATGATGTTCAATAATGCCTAAGGTGGTTATTTGTACGAATGCAAGTACAAAAGCCAGTTTGTTGTTGTTGTTGTTGTTGTTGTTGTTGTTGCTGTGAATCTTTTAAATTAATTACCAATAACCTACTTTTGCTAGGCTTCAACATCGGACAGTGTTCTCTAGCATATGAAGAATTAGCACATCCTTTGTCCACACATCAATCGTGAGAAGACGAATAGCATGTTTCATGAACTTTATCGTCAACCTTGATATTTTTTTTTGGCTGTATGTGAGAAGTATATCATCTAACAATAGATTAACGTGACATTAAGAGAATAACTATGATTGTACTAACGTGATCGCAATCAAAAACCTCATCTTCTTTGCCACTTTGGGCTCCATACGGGACCTATTCAAACACAATCAAATGGCGATAACAAATATTCATAAGAGTATATGTTGACAGAAGGATTTTTTTTTTTGGGGTGAGATAAATATCAAAGAATAGAGATTATAATATGTTAAATTGTATATGGATGATGATCTGTGCAAGTATGATATAGTTGTATAATTATATTTATATTTTAGTTTGATATTTAAATTTATATGACGATGGTATATAGGTATAGGCATATGCATAAGGTTAAATAGTTTTATCATAGATAGCATCCGAACGTAATTCAGTACCAAATATGACATCCCAAAATTTAGAAGTAACACCGAATCCTAATTCATAATTCTTGTAATGATGTTCTAAATGGTATTTTTTCAATTCTTGGAAATACAGTGGTAATCTGGTATGATGTAACAGATAATGGGTAACATCATACATGATATAACCTAAGAACCCACCTGCAAAACCGGAACATGCCATATGATATGGTAATAATGTATAAACCAATTTATAAATCGGCAGACATAATATTATAAACATTGAAGGAGGCATAACCAATCTCATCTTATCCATTGGTAAATAATGATGAACACCATGCATAAGGAAATGCAGTGTAAATGCAAATTGATTTTCTGGAAGATAATAATCCAAATGGAAAAGAAATCTATGCAATGTATATTCTAATAATGTCCAAACAAATAATCCAAGTGCCCACATACCAAAGTGCAAAATTGCCGATTGATTAATATAACCAATATAAAAAAAATAAAAATTAACAGGTAACCAAACTATTGGTACAACATACCATGGCGTTAAACTTAATGGTTCAAGGAAATTACCAAAAATTGGTGCAGAACCTTTACCATAATGTCTTGGTCTATGAATTTGATCCAAATAAAATTGTTTTGTCCAATTTGCCCGTAATACTTGCATCAATAATGGTTTATTCAAGTCTAAAAATTGATGTTTCTTATAATCATGAGAATAATCAGTCTCCACTTCTAACAAAGTCTCCGTAGGAACATCTCCAAATACAGTAGTATCAAATAGTTGTCCATCATGGTTTAATCTTACATCGATATTATGGGTATCTAATAATTCTCGTGCCTCTTCCTCGGTGGCTAAATAACCAACGAGATACGACTCATCCAATATCTCATAAGCACTCTCGGAATGTCTATGAACGGAGTCATCACTCAAGATATTGGTAATATCCTTTCCGGCATATTCCAATATGGTATCATCACCTCCCGGATGTTCAGTTAAAAATGAGGTCACGTTATAAATCTTCCTATGATACAATGACACCCAACAATCTTTGGCAGAGTCGTGTTGTGATAACTGGCTGATACTGTACAATGGCAATACCTTGGAAGGATTAGTCTCAGTCATGATGTGTGTTATTGGTGTTGTTGATCGATTGATTGATTGAATAGTTGAATAGTTGTAAAAGACACGGAGAGAGAATTTTTTTTATTTTTTATATTTTTTTCTGCTTTCTTTTTACGTTTTGTTTACGTTTGAATTGGTTTAAATAAGGAGTTTGTATAAATCAGATGATTTATAATTGTGTCTATGGGTGTATATTTGTATCTGCATCCACGCGTACTTCTGTGACTGTATCTAGGCAGGTGGCTACAGACGTAGACGTAGACATAGACACAGATACAAGTATAGATGTGTATATACAGATATAGATCACACGGTGGTTTATCAGCATTCAGTAACTTTAACCGAGTCTGGCTCTGCTCTGTGTGAAAAGATGACACAGATATACTCGCATAGAGTGTATATATATCACTTGATCTCTCTATGACCACTCCATGTTGGTGTTATCCTCGCTCGCTGTTCTCACAACAGCATAGTGGCAATACTCAAACAAGCTTCAAAGCCGGGGTTTGAAGCTACACATCATCATGGTATCATCATCCCATATCGTATCATTAATACATATAAATATACATATATACATATGTATTCTGCTTGTATTCTCCTTTATGATGACATTGTATGACTGATACATAGTTGTTGAGGTTTGTTTGATTGTAGATGTAGATGTAGATGGAAATACAATACGCGTTTTTCAAGTAAAGTGTATATATTTGTACTGTTTTAACTCGGTACTGTGATGTAGATACCTCTATATATATATGGACAGATGGATA
Source organism: Nakazawaea ernobii (assembly GCA_030567655.1). NCBI lineage: Eukaryota > Fungi > Ascomycota > Pichiomycetes > Alaninales > Pachysolenaceae > Nakazawaea > Nakazawaea ernobii. The sequence continues at coordinate 4,341 of JAJLSN010000004.1, forward strand.
GGTAGATAGATAGGTAGATAGATAGAAAGACAGTTGTGCATCTATCTCTATCTCTATATACAGATAGACCCACAGACCCGCTGTCTCTTGTCCTTCCCACAAATTCAGGGGAAACAAAAACAAAATGAAAAACACCAAAATTCTCTTTCTCTTTCAAACAAACAAAATCAACCAGTTTTTTATTTATTAACAAAAAAATTCACACTAACACCCATTTTCATCCATAACAACGCACAGACACAAACATTCTCTCTTGACAAGTCATCATGGATTCGTCTACTCAATCTTCGTCATCTCCACCATCCTCTCCATCCCTATCCACATCTACCACACAAGCTCAATACCATCACCAATCCCCTCCTCCCCCTCAACAGCAACAACAACATCAACATCAACAACAACACCATACTTCTCCTTCACCTGCCAAATCAAGAAGACCTTTGAGTAATCAAGAATTTCAAGCTGCCACTGATGCTGTCGAACAAGAAATAAACGTCGTTACCGCTTTGAAACGTTTATCAATCGGTAATAGCTTGAATTACGATCCAGACTTACCATATATCAATGCTGAAGATGAATTTCAAGATAAATTAACGTTGAACGAGAATAATAATAATAGTAATAATGGTAATATTAATCAACTTAATAATCAACTTGATGACTATGATAATGATTCAGATGTACTGAATGATGAATTCATGGTTGATACTGAAAAATTGTTATGGGTACCGGCTAATGCTCATCCTGAAATAGCTCCTGAAAAATTTAAACAACATATACAACAAACTGTTCAAGAATTGACTGAAAAATTGAATAACAAAGATTCGTTGAAAAGATCATCATCTTTATCCGATCGTCGTAAAAAAATAGATCCATCCAATGATGATGGAAACGACGAACATCAACAGGTACGAATTGATTCAAATGCTAATGATCAATTACAACAGCTGAAGAGACAACCTTCTATAAAACAATTGACAAAGGAATTAGAAAGATTATCAGAAATGGCAGGGATGCCCATTAATGATGCTGCATCGCTTGCTAGAACTCTTTCAACTTCCTCCATGGGTTATACTCAATCAGAAAAAGATGCTTATAATAGCAATGATACAAATAATTTCTCATCAGATCAATCATATTCATTGAAAAGGAGTAGATATATTTCATATAGAAGAGGTTCAGTGAAGGATACAATACTGAGAAGGAAAAGTTTGGATTCAAGTGAAAAAACGGAAACTCCAATAAAACCAAGGACAAGAAAAGTTTCTGAAGAACTGCATCCTTATCATGCGATGAGACAACAACAACAGCAGCAGCAGCCGCCGCAAACATCACCACAACCACCACCACCATCACATCAACAATTGCCACCACCACAACAACAACAGTCTTCACAGCAAATCTCTTTGCAACAACAACAACAACCTTCTTATATGAGAAGACAACCATACCCTTCCAGCGGGCAGCATAATCAGTATCAAAGAAGAACATCTGACAATATTCATCAACAACATAGAGGACAGTTACAGCCAGATCTTTTACCACAACAACAACAACAGCATGACAAAAGACATCATCGTCGTAGATACCCACAACAATATCCTCCTTCGCATCCACCACCATCACATCAACAACAATCATACATCACTGCTCAGCAACCACCACCACCACCACCACCGAAAAATAAGTTGCCATTTCCTGGTCCACAACAACAAGGTTCAGATCATCAACAGCGTCATCATCATCAACAGCAGCAGCAGCAGCGTTGGGGTCCTCAACAACAACAAGGCCCTGTTCCATTGTCACAAAAAGCTCAACCATTGTTACCTCATCAAATGCCTCAACATCAGCATCAGCATCAGCATCATCAATCTCAACAGCATTCATTCCAACAACAGACACCAACACCAACTCAACAAAACCAACCACAATTACGCTCATTAAGACTTGTTTCTAAAGATACAAAGCAAAATAGAGCCGGTGCACCACCTTCACAAAAAGCACCTTCACCTTCACCTTCACCTACTACTACCACTACTACTACGGTATCTCCACCTCAATCAAGATTAGACAAAACACCACAGTTACCGGAAAAGGATAACATTTCAACAATTGACACTCCAAATCAAGAACCCCCTGCTGTTCCTACAAAAATTTCAATTTCAATTTCAACATCGAAGAAACCAGAAACCAAAATTGAAAATGAACCTATATCTCCAGTAGTGGAAAATAATAAGAAATCAACAAAGAAAGGTTGGCAATGGTTGAAAGAAAAAAATTCAGACAAGAATTTATCAAAGACATATCAAAATGACAGTGAAGCAATATATTCTGAAGAACATCAACATGAAAGATCGAGTAGTGTTGGTAGTGATGGAGCTAATCATTCACGCAATAGACATGGAAGCTTTATTCATTTGAAAAATGATTCATTTTCGAAAAATAATTCTTCTGAAACTTCTAAAGATGAACCTATTGGTAAGGAAAATCAAAGAGATGGTAAAAATATATTATCCAACTTGTTCAAGAAAAAGGACAAGAAACAACTGCAATCAACCATTTCTACTAAAGAAGTTATTACTCCTCAACAACATCAGCAGCAGCAGCAACCACATCCACAGCCACAACCACAACCTCAACCACAACAGCAATCTCAATCTGAACCACATCAAATTCAGCCAAAGCCATCTCAACCGTCTCAACTGCAACCGGCAAGATCTCCTTCCACATCACCTACTCTTTCACAAAATGGATCATTGAAATCAGACTCTGATTCCACTCATACCGATCCTGAGGAGAAATCCGTAAAGAGGAAAGGATCAAAGCTCGATGTTGGAGCAGATGAATCACCACAATTACTGTCCCAAAAGGATGAAACTGAAACTTTAAAATTAAGTTTAAAGATAGAACCAAGACAGGCAAAGCCAAACCAACCTATTAAATACACAGATTCTGCATTTGGATTCCCATTACCACCAGCTTCCCATTCCACTTTAGTAATGTTGGATTATCGTTTCCCCATTCATGTTGAAAGAGCCATTTATCGATTATCTCATTTGAAGTTGGCAAACCCAAAGAGACCACTTCGACAACAAGTGTTATTATCAAATTTCATGTATGCATATTTAAACTTGGTGAATCATTCATTGTATTTACAACAACAACAGATGAGTGAACCGGAACTGGAGGAAGATAATGAAGAGAAATTAGCCGTTGGTAACGGTGATGATATTTATGGAGAAGGAGAAGGAGAAGGAGCTATCGATGATACTGAAGAAGTTGTGGATGATGAAGAAAGCGTGAATAAACATAAAAATAATGAACGTCATGAAATTTATTTATAAAAATAATGATAATAATATTACATACATACATACATACATAAAAGTAGAAACAATTTATAATATTATGATTTTTTAAAACCATTTTGCGAAACAAAATACTCCGAGACATAGTAGTAACCAATAGAAATATTTCCAAACACCTATTGTCCTTGATGGGATAATATCTGGGAATCCCATGAAATTACAAAAAGAATGAACGATGATACAAGAATACACGTTATGATGATCGATAAACAATTTATTTGTCAAGATGCCAAAGAACCAAGTATATGAGAATTGAAACGTTAAACTCGTCAATATTTGTGATAATTGATACGAACCTGATAAGTACAAATCCCAACCATGATTCAAATGCGCGAATGCGAAAAACCCAGGTGTTAACCACATCATCATTTTCATCAACTTTGCCTTGCCATCATCATCATCATTGTCACCGGTGTTCATCATCATCATCAGCAAGTATGGCTCATACATGGTGAGGGTGAACGACGTATACACCAATTCTTCAGTGATCGGAGCAATGATATAATTCCTCAACCCTTGCAATGTGGAAACCTCAGAGACGAAATTCCTTAATAGATTCTCCTGCTCGATAAAGACATCGTTGATCAATGGACCGATGAAAAGTATCATGAATTTCGATACATCTTTAAGCACCATTTGTAAAGTGTGGAATACAACTGACTTGTCTATATGCACAAGGCCAGTCTGTGGTGATAATGATACACCGGGGGTTATCCCCATCGAGTTAAGAGCAGCGATGAAACTGTCAGTGATGCTGTTATATCGTAACCACTGACAAACAATAACAAGATTAATCAATGTCATTATGCATATTTTTGTCATTCTTCTTTGTAAAATGATTGGATTGTCACGGTTTTTCAAATACGTCCCATTGGGCCTATCCCCCAGGGTGATGTATAGTACTAGTACATAAGATGATGTTATGAACGTGGTGGCAATTGTTGATATCAGAAAGGATGGGGTCATCTTCTTGTCAATTGTTGATCATGATAATTCATTTATGTCACTTATTATATACATATATCGAAAAAAACCGATCAGAAAGAAAAAAAAAAAAAAAAAAATAGAGATCTCTATTGTTTCAACCAAGAGAAGAAATTTTTCACTGCTGTTGTCTACCCCAAAATGTTCCCCTTAAAAACCATATCGACAGCAACACCATAAAACTGACTGAACCAGACAGTATCACCAAACTGGAGAGACCTTCGAATTCCGGCTCAGGTTCTAGACAAGGAGTGTTTTCATTGGGATGCTTCAGCAGCTCGACTAATCTTACAAATAGTTCATTTAAAGAGCTGGACCAAGTTGACGATGTATGTAATGGCAGCGGTAAAAATAAACCCTTTGTATATGTATCCGGTTGTAAATTCGATCTTTGTTGTTGCCTATCAAGATCAGCCTTCAATGCAACAAAAACCAGTGGTAAGTCATCTAATTGTTGATAACTCTCTCTCAAATCCACTAAATTCTGAAATGAATCAGGGTTAGAAGAATCATATGTATAACACAAGATATCACATTGATCAAGTCTAGCACGATTTTCTAATATCAGTGGCTCCAATTCACCCAACTCTTCCAAAATTAAATAACATTGCTTTCCACCTTTCAATTCAACGGTATTTGCTACAATTCTTGGTTGAATTGTGGGTGAATACATTTCGCTATATTCTCTTCCTAAAAATGCCTCGAGTAATGATGATTTCCCACTCAGAGGAGCACCAAGGACAAAACAATTGAAAACAGATCTATCTGAAACAGTTGCTCTATAAATTTTCCCTTTTCTCTTTCTTGTCTTTCTCGATTTAGTGATCTTCAACGCGGAAGTTGTTGAACCATTTTTCGTAGTACTCTCAAACCCAAGATATGCCAAGTATGCCAAAGTTGTCTTATAATCAAGAAAAGTAGTCATTGTCCATTGCGCTAACCAACCTTGTAAAGTAACATGACCTTGTTCATTACAAACAACAGATCTGGGGAAATTTTGCTCTTGCCAGAATTTTGGAATACCCGTAGTTGGTATAAACAAGGTGAATAGTTCATCATTATTCAATCCACCATCGTTATCCTTATCAAATAACAAGAATAAATCAACAAAAAATTTGTACCCTATTGGGGAAAGCTCAACACTTGAATTTGACGGAACATCGAATTTTGGATATAAGAAATCATCACTTAACGATAACGAATCAGTATAGTGGAATGTTCTCAATATAGCCCATGAAGTTTCATGTCTACCACTTTCTGCATAATATTTATTCAAGGCTAAGAAGCCCTCACTGGTTAACCCTTTATCAGTGAATGACCCAGGGTTTCTCTTATTCAACAAATTTCTGATGTCAATCACTTCATTGATATCTAAACTCTTGTTAAAACATTTTTTTTGCAAATTGGAAAATTCCTTATCGTTCAATAATCCATCTTGATCTCTATCACTTAAAAAGAAGACCCTTTCAAGGGCATTCACAAATAACGGTCTCAAGTTACCCTCTTTATAATCAAATAATGGTGATATTGGATGAGTAACAGCTCTTTGGCATATATAAAAAGCTTGATTAACATTATAATTATCCTTAGCGCTGCATCTTATACAAGACTCGATCTCTTTGAAATCCCTTAGTAAGGGTAAAAATTCATCAATTGTAGTTTCTTGTTGATCCTGCAACTGTTGCGGTAACAAATCAGATTTATTGGCTGTAACAACAACGGGTAAATTGACTCCCATCGATCTAAACATCATCATCCAATACAATGAAATTCTTTCATACGTGTAATGATCCGAGTAGACAAGCCAAATCACGTCCGCCTGTCTTATTTCCCTTTGCAATGTGCTCAATTCTGATACCGAAGTATCTATCAATATAGTGTGATTGGGCAAATATGGTGATGACGAGAAATCCCTTGGAATCGTCACTTCTGGTATGACATGCTGTATATTAGGTATAAACGTCTCCTTGACCAACGCAGTTATCAAAGACGACTTCCCCACACCTTCGTCTCCACAGACGACCACTCTTATCGGATCTGTATTACTGCTAAATGACATCTCCCTGTTTACCTCTTGTGATAATAATTCAATTATAACAGTAATAACAATAATAAGAAATGGGGCTGTTTTAACTAAAAGGCGAAAAGGAAGAAAAAAACACACAAAAAAATGTTCAAAGTTTTTGATACAAACGTTACTAGTGATTGATATCTCAATAACAAGGACTATTATCTAGAGAACTATATCAATAATGGTGAGTACTGGAGTGAAGACACAAAGACTCAATTCATGATTATGGACACTTTACAACTCTTAATCACTAATTGAGTATACCGTCAATTGTGTTTAAATATTCATTTTGTACTAACTTGCCACCCTTTAAAAAAATAGACTTCAATCGGTACTGGTTACGATTTATCAAATAGTATTTTCTCACCTGATGGAAGAAATTTCCAAGTGGAGTATGCTGCAAAGGCAGTAGAGAATGGATCTACATCGATTGGTTTGAAATGCAAAGATGGGATCATATTGGGTGTTGAGAAGATCATACAAACCAATTTGTTAGTACCATCGAAAAATAAGAAAATTCAAACTATTGATAGACACATCGGAGCTGTTTATTCAGGATTGATCCCTGATGGAAGAGCGTTGGTGGCCCGTGGTAGAGTCGAGGCAAAATCATATAAGTCGTTATACAAATCGCCGATCTTGATTCCAGGTTTCATCGATCGTGTAGGTTTGTTCGTTCAAAATTATACTTGTTATAATTCAGTTAGACCTTTTGGTATCAATGCCATTTTTGGAGGTGTGGATGAAAATGGACCTCATTTATACATGATAGAGCCAAGTGGAGTATATTGGGGTTATAATGGTGCTGCTTCGGGTAAAGGAAGGCAAATTGCTAAATCAGAATTGGAGAAATTGGATTTGACAAACTTATCTGCAAGAGATGCTTTGAAAGAAGCACTGAGAATATTGTACTTGGCACATGAATCTAATAAGGATAAGGATTTTGAAATTGAATTGAGTTGGATTACTGAGGAAAGTGACTGGAAACATGAATTCGTTCCTGAAGAATTATTGAAAGAAGCCGTTAAATATGCCGAAGAAGATAGTGAGGAGGAAAGTGATGAAGAAATGGAGGATTAGGAATCTTATTCACATAAAGCCAGTTTAATATATTGTTTTAGATATTATTCTATCCCAAGTTCGTATTATGATTATAATTACTATTATAAATTTTATCGCTACAAATCGAAAATAAATTCTTCTCTCTTTCTCAAGGGACGTTTTTAAGTCTTTGCTTTAATTGGAAATTCTCCCTTTCCAATTCTGCTAATCTCTTCTTCAGATTATCTCCCTCCAGCTTTCTAGATTCTCTTTCCAACTTCCATTTTCTAGTGAGATCTTCGATTCGAAGTCTCAATATATTATCATCTTTATTTTCATCATTAGGTTGATCATTGATATTATTACCTTGTCTTTTTAAACGATTTATTTCATGTGTCAAGTTTAAAATTTTGAAGTTTTTATCCTTTTCAACCAATTCTAATTGTTTGATAAGGGATAAGTAATCTTGTATTATTGCTTGAATTCCACTCACATAATAATGAAATATAGATTCATGCAACTCCTTTATCCTTTTCTGATCTCTCAGTAGTGAAGATCTGTTTGAGAATTCCAATATTTTCAATTTGGCCTGTTCTATTGATTGAGAATCTAAAATTTCTTCAAAAATTTTCAAAAATTTTGTAACAATTTTTGTATCACTGGCCAACAACTCTTCGTACCTCAGGTTCCAAAATTCATCTAGAGGATTTGAATTCAAGTTCGAGTTGGTATTATTACCATTATTACTATAATTTGCAAGTTTTTCCTTCAATATTTCAATGTTTATTTGCAAAGTTTTCTTATCTTTCAATATGGAATCCACTTGATGCTTTAACAGAAATTTCTCAGCAGTTAACGATCTTTCCTTTTCAGCAGCAACACTCAATTCGTGTGTGAGACTTATGATCTTATTCTGTTTATCTCTGGATTCATTCAGCTTTTGATGGTCCAATTCACGCTTAATTAATCGTAATTCATCTTCCTTTTGCCGTAATTCATCTTCAAAAACTTGCGATTGTCTCAAGAGGTTCTTCAATCTTTTGTCAAATTCAGTATTGGAGGTTTCTATTTGGTCATTCAACTCTTTTATACGAGTTTTTGCTGTTATTACTTCATTTGATAATGTAAATTTATCATCTTCAAGCGTTCCTATTTTTCTTAGCAAGTCCTTATCTATATCTTTCAATTTAAAACTGGATGAAAACCCCATTTGGTCAATGTTTGATGTTATTCCATTAATCTCGGAATCACTATGAAATGATTTGGAATCATCCAACATTTCTGTCAAGTTTTTGATTTTTTCATCTTTAATCTGATTCAGAGATTTCAATTGATTCACAGTATCAACTTGTGAGCTTAAAAGATCTTTGAGTAAACGGTATGACTCGATCAAAATTTTAGAATCTTCAACTGAAGTGTTCAATTGAGTTTTAATTTCTTGTAATTGTTCCTCTGAATTTTGAAAATTTTGTTGCAATTGTTTCAAATCTTGTCCAACATACTGACAAATTCCATCGGTATCACTATCTGTGTTAATTTGGGGCACGCTTGTTGTGCTCAAGATCTTCAACATCACTGCTAACTTCAGATCAACTTCCATCCCTTTAATTTGTATAATTTCCTTTTTTAATTCACCATCAACCTGTTCTCCTAAGACAGCTAGTATCCCATCGACAAGTTTCTCTGATTCATCTATAACATTGAGAAGTGCACTCAATTGATCATTTGTGATATTCAATTGCTCCTGATACATTTGAAGCTTTTTCTCAATCGACTCGTACTTATTTTTGCAGGCAACTAATTCAACATCCAATTTCCTCTTCTCTTCATCCTTCTCGTCGCATTTGTTACAACGGACCAAGTCAAACTCCTCAGACTCTAGTTTGTTCAAAAGATCATTTGTGCCGTTTTTTTGTAAAAAATCCATGATCAATCGTATTTGCAATTGATACCCTGTGACTTTTTTCTTCAAGCTCTCTATCTCATTTGAATTATTTGAAGTGTGTTGATATTTCCAACTTTTGGGGGAATAGTCTATTCTAGGTAAGATGCTTTGGTCAAAGTCCAATATATCGACGTCATTGTTCTCAAGATTTAAAGTATCATTGAATAATCTGGTTTTATCCATTTGATGACTACTGAACAAACGCGAGTTTCTCTTTTCTCTCAGTTCATACATTGACCTCCTCTTCACTGAAGAACTCGGTGAGCGAATTGAAGGTGTTTTCAAAGGCGTTGTATTGATGATCATCTTTTTGGTTCTCACCACAGGAGAGCTGATGGGGTTATCGACGAACTCAGAAGAGCCCTCGTCATCCAAGAATTGTTCTTCCTTGGAATCGTCAACTTCATCATGGTCTTCGCCTGATATAACAGAAGAGGACTCCTTTGTGTCTTCCCCATAGTCAGATGAAGATCCATACATGTTGTATATACCAGTATTGTTATCCTTCTAGTTACCACTCCTTCTACTATCAAATCTCAAGCGGAAATGTTTTTTACACAATAAGAAAATGTAAACAAAAGGAAAACCGTTTTATACAAGACAAGACATTATCGAGATGTGTGAACAGGTTTGTCGTTAGATATGACGTACGGGTGATCTAGGATGCAACATTACTCAACAGAGAGAAAGCCATTTGACGCATACTCATACACTTCTAGAATCGATATCAACTAACGACATATGATGACCAGATGCTCACGATATCCCTCTCTCTCTCTCTCTCTCTCTATTCAGGACTACTGACACGTGTAGAAAAAGCAAAATGACAGACAGCTGTCGCGTACTTCTTTTTCTCCTCTCAGACACGACTTTCACCTATGCTTTTGTCGAAGGAAAAAAAAAAATTTTCATCCATAATAAAGATGAATGAAAAGTGTTTGTGTTAGTAGTAGTTTTGGACAACAATAACAACAACAACAATAACAACAACAACAATAATCATATATCCAGAATGACTGCAGTTGTCGATGAATTTCAAATGGATGATTCAAAATTGAATCTCGATGATATTGATTTCGCCGACTTGGAAGCAAAATACTCAGTGCCAGAGGATAACTCATTAGATAATTTTATCATCGTTGATGGTGCCCCAATTGCACCTGAATCCAAAGTTGAAGTTTTGAAAAAAGTTTTGGGAAAAGTGTTCACACTGGCTGGTAAAATTAAAGATATACATATGCCTATAGAGGGTGGAAAGACGAAGGGGTTTTTGTTCATTGAATTTCAAGAACCATCAAGTGTCGATGTTGCAGTTAAGAAATTGAACAATAAAAAATTGGATGTCAAACATACCTTATTGGTAAATAGATTATCTGACGTTGAAAGATTTGCCATTGATGGTCAAGTAAATGACGAGTTTGAAGAACCACATGTTCCTGAATTCCAACAAACCGACTACTTGAAAAGTTGGTTACAAGATGATCAAGGAAGAGATGAATATATTTTACAAAGAAACGATACTGTTGGTGTTTATTGGAATAATAGAAATAGTGCACCAGAACCTGTTATTGAACCAAGACAAAACTGGACCAATTCATTCATCAAAATATCACCAAAGGGATCATATTTCGTCTCTATACACGATCAAGGTCTTCAAGTTTGGGGTGGAGCCAATTTCGATAAGATAAGGAGATTTTTCCATCCTCATGTTAGATTGGTTGATTTTTCCCCATGTGAAAACTATTTGGTTTCAATATCCCCATCACCAATTGAGTTACCACCAATAGATCACCCTGCTAGAAAATCTTTCCCATTCGGTCCAGAAAGTGAAGGTCATAAATTAGTCATTTGGAATATAAAGACAGGATTACCTTCAAGAACTTTTGCATTGCCACCAAACTTAGAGCATGAAACCAAGATGGTTTGGCCTTTAGTCAAATGGTCATATGATGATAAATATTGTGCAAGAATGGGCCCAGACGCCTTAGCCGTATATGAAACAGAATCATTCAATTTAATAGATAAAAAATTGATCAAGATCGAAGGTATCGTTGATTTTGAATGGTCACCAGCTGGTATTCAGTTGGCGGGATCAAAGGGACAAGAATCTCATATCTTGTCTTATTGGACTCCAGAACAAAGTAATCAAACTGCAAGAGTTTCATTGATGCAAATACCATCAAAGGAAGTTATAAGAACTGTCAATTTGTTTCAAGTGACGGATTGTAAACTTCATTGGCAAGACGAGGGTAAATTCTTATGTTGTAAAGTTGATAAGCATACCAAATCGAAAAAGACAATTTTCTCATCCTTGGAGTTCTTCCAACTTACAGAAAAGGACATCCCTGTTGAGAAAATAGAGTTGAAAGAAACGATTATCAATTTTGCATGGGAACCAAGAGGAGAAAGATTTGTTACCATCAGTGTATTGGATGTTGGTGTTGCCAATCCGGCCATTCTGAGAAATAATGTTTCATTTTATGCTCCAGAAGAAGATAAGCAGGTGAAGAAGAATGTCACAGCAAAAAAACTCTTAAAGAAATGGACTGCTTTTGAAATAATTGAAAATAGACATTGCAACACAATTGCCTGGTCTCCAAAGGGTAGATTTGTTGCCATTGCCACCATTCTTGCTAATAAGCAAGGTCAAATTGAATTTTTCGATTTGGATTTCGATGGTAATTCAAAAGATAATACTAATAAATCAGAAAATAAGAAGATTTTGGCCAATTTGAAACAACTTGCCACTCAAGAATATTTCGGTTTAACAGATATTGCATGGGATCCTTCTGGATTCTATTTGGCTGGTTGGTCATCATCATGGAGACATAAATTAGAAAATGGTTATAAATTATTTGACTTTGCAGGACATCTCCTTAGAGAGGAATTGATTGATGGTTTCAAAGTATTTGAATGGAGACCAAGACCTCCATCTCTCTTATCATCTAACGAACGTAAGAATGTTAGAAAGAATATTAGAGAATATTCTGCTCAATTCGATGAAATTGATGCTATGGAACTGGATGCTGAAACCAGAGAATTGATTCTTAGAAGAAAACAATTATTGGAAGAATGGAACCAATGGAGAAATGATGTTGAACATTTGAAGAAGGAATTAGGTATTGTTGACGTTGAACCTGAAGATGAACCTGAAGAAATCATTGAAGAAATCAAGGAGGAGGTCTTAGAGGAAACTGAAGAAATCATTGAGTAAAGAAGATTTTGTATAAATTTTATCGAATAATAAGATAATAATATCCAAAATAAGTCGTCGTCAATTAAATTAAATTAAATTAAAGTAAACTAAATTAAATAATCTTTATATACAAGCGCTACGGCAACGCGATTTATTCCTTTGGAGCCTTCGTCTTCAATTGCAATCCATGCCATTTACTTATCTCATCTTTCAAAACTTGATTCACCAAACGATGCTGTTTTATCATGGGCAACCCTTTGAAACGAGGACTCTCTATGTCTATACTGAACATTGATCCACAGCCTCCACTGACATCCCTCACTTCTAAATTCTTTGGCTCGAATTCCTTGGTCAAAGTGTTGAATATTTTGGATTCGTAATCATCCATCGATGATTGGAATCTCTTGATTATGGAGTCGTGAAGAGCTAATGGTTTCTTCAGCAATTGAACTAGTGGTAATTTATTCCTCAGTGAATATATGAGCATGTTGTATGAAGATTATCTATGAACAAGTAAGAGTGTATATGAACAATACAAGTGATATGTAATTTTGATGAATAATCAATTCTTATATAAAGAAGCAAATTTTTTTTCATTTTTTTGTTATCATTTTGTTGCAACTTCAATATATATAACAACCAGTGTCTCTATAATTGATGTAAATGACATATACAAGATATATAAATATATTTTTATATGAAAAACTATCTCTGTCTTTTTAATAGCCGCCGCTACCGCTCATGTACTTAATTCTATCAACTTCCAGTTTGAGGGCTTTTAAATCCCCCAAGATATCACTGCTACTATTTCCCAGAACGTTTCCATTAGCAGCTCCGTTTACGTTGAAATTCACATGCCCATTTCCATTGATTGCATTGCTATTGTTTTGTGGTAACTGATTAACCGATAAATCACTGTTGCTCTTGTAAATGTTTCCGTTTTTGAAATAATCATCAAATCCAATTACTGCAGGTGACAGACCCACTTCGATCTTGGGAGGCAATGCAGGAGCAGTGGGTTGTTGATACAAAAGAGCTGGCGGTGGTGTAGATAAGGCAGCATTCGAATTTTTTCTGGCTCTTGGTGGAGGTGGTGCTGGAGAATTTGACACTTGTCCCGGCACTGTACTCGATCTAAATCGTGGTGGAGGAGGTGGAGGAGCCATTGAGGTTGGCGATGGTGATGGTTGCCAATTAATGGAACTGTTGTTATTATTTGACGATAATGGTGACGACAATCTTGGTGATGTGACAGAATGTGGATATTGCAATGATTGAGTTGGAACAGCGAGTTGATTTTCAAAGGGAACTGGAGAAGAAGCAGATCTTATTCTTGGAGGTGGTGGTACCGGTGATGTTATGCCTAGGCCTCTTCTCATCGATTTAGATACGCTTCCAGTTAAATTTGGTTGAAGAAGTTGGGGTGAAGAGGAATTCTCTCTTTGAGGAGATGCCACCATCGGGGAATGAGAAAAATAATTAGATGGGATATTTGATGGGACACCATCGATTGAAACAGAATCAATGTGAACATTTTGAAAATGGTTAATAGCATCCTGCATGTCTTTCAATTCTTCTTCCTCATTTTCCAGTTGTTGTGGTGGTGTTGTCACTCCATTAGTTGATCCAATCTTACCGAGTAATTGTTCCATAGGCAATGAAAAATCAATCTTATCACTGACAACTGGAGGAGGTTGAGGCAGAGGAGGCAGTTCAGCACTTCTTGGATCTATCTCCACAGTGTCTGAGAATTTCACCTTTTTCATGTTCTTCTTCTTTCTCTGTATCGTGGTTGGTGCTGGTGAATCCGGTCTATGACCAGTCAACATGAACTGAGCAAACGTGTCCAAATTCAACTTTGACCCTTCAGGTGATGTGGTCTCATCTTCATAATCATCTTCGTCTGACTCTTTGACTCTCTTTCTTGCTAAGATTGACACGGGAGTTGGAATGGGAGAAGCCCGTTTGATCAATTCTCTTGAGGGCAAAGTATGATACACCACAGCATGACTGATGATCCTCAATACGCAAAAGAATTGACCAATATTCAATGAACGGGCACATGACAGAAATATCTTTTGTATAAGCTTTTTATGCAAATCCAGAATCCTAAAGTTGTTCAAAAATTTGAAAACGTCAACCAATGTAATTGTCCTGGTACCTCTTCGAGTTATTATGTCATTGTACCACCTCAAGTAAGTCTTTTGTTCTTTTGCTGTGAGCTGCTCTACTGACAATGATAAAGGAATGGCAGGATTGTCTTTGAAATTCTTCATAACCTCTTCCTCTTTCGCTTTACTATCAATCGCATCAATGTCTTTGTCATTCAGCTTAGAATGATCAACATTTAGCTGGATTTCCGATACAGGCTTTCTCATGTCCCCAAACAAGTTCTTGAAATCAATTTCTGGCAGCAGTTTTTGTTGTTGTTGTTGTTGTTGCTGCTGCTGCTGCTGCTGCTGCTGTTGTTCTTCGCGACTTCGCAATTCCAGTGCCTGTCGCTTTTCTGTTAGTGAACCTTCAGATGAAGAATGGGCAATCGTAGGGTTCGTCGATACCCCGAATGACACATGTGGAGGTGGAGGAGTAAGAGAGTGTTCAACCGATCGGTCAGCCGGTAGGCTCAACCAGTCAAATCCTGATGAAGTCATGATATGATATTGGTCCTGTTGTTCGTACTGGGTTGGTTTTAATTTGGGATTAAAATAAACTTCTTTTTCCTGTTTTTCTGTTTTTTTTAAACTTCACACAAAAAAGACACACAAAATAGCCCTTCTGTACAGCTTTGCTCATTATCAATGGTCATGGAGTTTGATCTGGGATCTTCATCTGACGAAGATGACCGTTTACGTTATATGAAACTGAAAAAGGCGTTGGCCCTGGAAAAGCAAGAATTGAAAAATGTCGACGAATCACTGTACATGTACGACGAAGTATATGATTCAATGAAAGGCCTGGAGATGGGCAATGATAAACTGCAAAATAAAGATTCTTCACTTTATATAACAAATCTTCTCTCAGCTAAAACCGAAAGAGAGGCCGATAGAATTTCTACCAGAGAGAACAAATTAAAGCTGGAACTTGAAAGAGATAAACATCTCTATAAGGGTAAAGAAGAGTTCGTATCATCCTCATATAAGGCATACCAAGAAGAAAACTTAGTTGTGAGATCAAATTCAAAAGAGGATGCGACAAATCAAAAGACTTTACTGGAGAGGGTTCTGGAAGAAGAGGAGATTAAACATCAGAAGGCAGTGGAACTGTCAATGACTAAAAATTTTGTCAAAGACGTGGTGGTAAACAAAATAGAAGAGGCAGAATCTGCATTTGAATTACCGGCTGGATTGAACATTGTTTCAAGCAATAGCAGCAATAACGTCATACCCGCTGGGATTATACGACAAGCAAGCAAGTTGCAAGATGGTGAGGAACTCACACGGAAGAAACCTGTTCATCATTACACTTCTGACATAGGTCAACCACCTCAAAATAATCCAAGGGATGTGAGGGCTCAAAAATTTGACGAGTTGTTACAGAGAACTAAAGTCAGTGAAGATGAGCTATCCAATTACAGGGAAAGGTATTGGCTGAGACAAAAGACCCCAATGTAGAAATAAAAAAAAAAGTATAATTATACCATCAAATGAAGAACGCCTAAATACCTAAATATCCACCTTAATAAAATACAGTAACAGTCTTGAAATCATCTAAAAGCCTCCAGCATTTCGTCAACCGACAATTCGTTGAACACTTTTGGGTCAGTTAGTGTATCAGGCTCACTTCTTTGCTGTACATCGAATGTTGATGTTTTTTCATAAATATAACCACGATTTGATGATTCTTTCACCAATTTATTTAATTGTCTAGTTCCCCCAGTTTTCCTCTTGATAGCCGTTTTTGTCTTATTTGATACCTTTTGAGCTGGAACGGTATTCAATGAATCTTGTGAAACTTGTGAAACTTGAGGCACGTCTGACCCGTCATATAAAAAAGGATTCAATTCCTGTTGTTCTTTTTCAAATTTTTCTCTCTGTTTCAGCTGCTTCGAAGAAGCAATTGACTTTTTCAATTGAGATTTGAGCAGCTTGAAGTCACTTTCTTCTTTGACGATTTGCATGTTTATGTACAATTGAGTAGAGTTCAGATCAAGTTCTTTGTTTATTTCCTTGAGCATTGGAGTTTTCTTTTCATATTTAATATGTGAAAGGTCAACTTCCTCCGTTGCTTTTTCAAAGAAGTCTTTCATTCCTGGTTTTTCCAACAATTGAATTATGTCGATTGACTCTCCATGTGGGATTGGAGTCTTATGACTAGGAGTGATACAATCCATATCAACCTCTTTTCTCAAAACGTGATCAATATCAACTGCAGAAAAGAACGCACATGATTGAGGAACATCGTTGATACCAATCTGAGTACAAAACATTGCCCTCGTCCATAAGTTACTTATTTGTAAAATTAAAGCAGCTTTATACTTATCTTCTAACTTGACAATGTATCTGATTTCGTCATGAACAGTAACACTCAATCTTGCATCAATTTTGTACTTTTTACTCAAATATTCCATTGAGATAACTAACAAATGTAGATAGTCAACCCCAGAGGATTGAATAGCCCAATTGATTCTTGAGGGTAAAAATGAATTCAGCAGTAAATTTTTCTTTGTTAAAGCAGATGTGATACCTGCTCCCAATACCGGAGTTCTTGGAGATTCCTGTTCAGCAATTTTTTCCAACATGTTGAAAACGATTGATTCAGATCCACCATACCAAATTTTGGATCCGTTTAACATTCCCGTTTTACCCTTTGTCTCTCCGTATAGTTTTTTACCAATAACAGCAGCATCTTTTTCGCTCAATGAAGGATTGAATTTTTTTAACAAAGTTGTTGCAAACTTTAAACCAGCTCCATATATTCTACCGTAATTGAATACTTTCGCTTCATTTCTGGAAATTCCCAATATCTTGGCCGTCTTGGAATGCAAATCGGTTCCTTCATGTTTTGTTCCTTCCAATGTCATCCAACCTATCGCAGTACCACCATGAGTTTGAAAGACGGAGTCTCCTACAATACTAGCAATCCATAACTCCTCACTATCGACATCAGCACCTACAAAACAATAACCAGGTGGAGCCCTTATCATGGATTTCAATTCAGAACCCAATCTTGATTTTTTTGCATTAGAAGCAGTGAGCCATGTGTTTTCGACAGCTCTTCTTGTGATAGTCCCCATCGGTACAATTTGAGGAATTATCATCCCTAATGATTCTTTAGTACCAAAATCTATTTCCTTATGCTCGTCGCTATAAACTACCATCTGATTCATTATTCTCTCTCTGGCACTGGTCCAATAACTACAACTTACCGCCAATTGTAACGCATCTTTAGCCAACTCATACTCCGAAGTAAGAACCCCATCTTCAAAATGGCCTAAGAACGATTTTGTCATGATACTTACAGCCCTAGCATTAGGACCGTCATTATGAGGTACCTTGAAAATACTTTTCTTGTACAAGTATTCCTCAGAAAGTGAATCAAACTTTGGATCTTCTGCCAACTTCAGCAACGAAAGGCAGATAAAGTTTTGATGTTCATATTTTTCCTTCTCGCTGTTTGGAACCACAAAGCACCAACCTTGAGAATCCAACCAAAACAACGGATTACCGTGCCATGACAACTTCAACAATAGTGGAGCAGCCCTAGACCTTGTAGTCAATTTTAACTCGTTCTTGACTATCAAATTCTTATACCATTCAGGATAGCCAGGAAGCTTTTGGTTTTTATACGGTTCCCCCTTTTTTGTCAATTTGACTGGTGTTATTTTCCAATCTAGTTGCGACAACCATGGATCTTTCTCCCAAGGTTTGGCAAGGTCGTCTTTTAGGGCAACGATCTCATTTGCCATCGCATGAAGGTTTTTTTCAATTTTCATGGTGCTTTCACGATATATATTTTCAGCAGTGGATATGTAATCTTCCCATTGTTTGGTTGTTGGAAGAAAACTCTGAGAGATATATTTCAAAGAGGCAAAACTCACTGGATGAGGAACCAACTGTCTAAATTCAGGAAAAATTTTGATGAAAATTTTATGCGTGGCATGAACATCTCCAGCACAATAGTCCATGAGCTGTTGAAACCTTTCCACAATCTCCTCCTTGTTTTCACTGGCAAAGTAATTTCTGTCTTCTTTCCGAAGTTTCAAACCACAGTGCAATTCCGCAACCTGCTGCAATGAATTTATACTGCTGAATTTCATCCACGGATCATCAACCAAATCCAGCGATGGCGCGCCGGCTTCCATATCTAATACAGGATTACTTATGAGATTCTTCAAACTCTCTGATTGAATATCAGTCGATCGTATACTCTCAAGGGATATGTCATCTTCGATTGACTCTCCATTTTTGGATTTCTCCTCTTTATTTTTTTTGTACTTCATCCATGTTCCTCTTTGTCTTGAGCACATCCCAGAAACTGCCACATGTAAGGACATTGTGTCTATGAAGAACGCATTTGACAGTTTCAAATTGTATTCATCGATTGTTCTAGCTCTATCGTATGACACGTTATGTCCCACGATTATTTTATCATTGCCGTGAGTATTCATGGGTATCAAATGGTTGTTTTTCTTAGACTCCCCAGTCAAGTAAGGTGATACCCAACCATACCAACATTTTGTAGAAGCACAAGTAGCCATCACTGGATACGGAGATAACTTATATAATGTCTCAACATCAAATACCAAGCCGTCTTCTAAAGGATAGGGCACGGGCTCGGGTTTCTTTCCCTTGGCATATCTCATCCACCCTGACTTGAACTGCCATTTTTTAGGCTTTTTGGGGAGGTTATCGCCAATATTTAACAAGCTTTCTGCAAGATCCAAATAATTTTGAGAGCTCAAAACTCCCAATTTGTAGAAATGTTCGTCCAAAGTATCACCTTGAAGTTTGGGTATTTTGAAATCAATAGGGTCTGTTATCGCTGTTTTCTTACCTAACAACTCGTTGTTGGTCAAATGAGTTTGTGATAAATTTATAATCTTTGAATTCTTACCAGACACTTTAGTACTCAACTTATCCTTAGGGAACAACTGTCCATGTAAGCCGTTTGATAGATATTGTATTCCAACAGGATTTATTCTTGGTACCTGAGCAGTGGAATACCACCTTTTCCTTATCGCTATCATTAGCCTTTATCTCTCTCTATATCTATCTATGTCACTCTATCTCTGTCTCTTGTTATAATTTTTGTCAGAAATTAAAATCTGTGTAAATGTTTTAGTACACCACCACACGACTTTTCAAATGCAAATTGAACGAATTTTTTTGGATTTTTTTGTAAAATAAAAATTGGCTGCAAAACATAATCACAAAGATACAAGTATAATACTATTCAAACTAACAATATGTCATCCAACCGTGCATTGAGCGACGACCAAGTACGTGTAGATTTGAACCACACATTGATCTGATATATAATACTAACTTTGGTTTTGGGAAATAGGTTGCCACAGAATTGAAGAAGATGGAAGCTTTCATCAAAAAGGAAGCGGACGAAAAAGCTAACGAGATAAGATTAAAAGCTGAAGAAGAATATGAAATTGAAAAAGCCTCAATTGTCCGTTCAGAAATCAATGCAATTGATGCTTCATATGAAGCAAAGTTCAAGAAGGCTACATTGGCGCAACAAATTGCTAAATCCACCATTGCCAATAAGACAAGATTGAAGACTTTGGCCGCTAAGCAAGATATTTTAGAAGAGGTATTTGACAAAGCTGAATTGAAACTTAAAAAAATATCGGAAAATGCCACCGAGTATAAACCAATATTGGCTTTGTTATTGGAAGAGGGTTTATTGGCTTTATTGGAAAACAAAGTTAGAGTTCAAGTCAGAAAACAAGATTTGGAATTGGTCAAGGAAGTATCAGAAGAAGCTACAAAATACTATGAAGAAAAATCTAAGAAAACAGTAGAGCTCATCATTGATGAAGAAAACTTCTTGAACGCAAATATCGCTGGCGGTGTTGTTGTTAGTAATGAAAATGGTAAAATTGAAATCAATAACACATTAGAAGAGAGATTAACTTTAATAAAAGAAACTGGATTACCAGCTATCAGATTGGAGTTGTTCGGTGTCTCCAAAACCAGAAAATTTTTCGATTAAATTGATAACTATTTTTAGCTGATAATTCCCTATAGTCATACATGTTTATATATATGCTCCGTATGGCTGATTTTACATTTTATATATATAAACTGTTCTTTAGAATTCAAAGTCTCGAAAACTGCAAGTAAAGAAAATTTCTCTGATTCATTTCCTTTCGATGTGGGTTTGATTGTAAAGTTTCTGGAAAAGATGAAAAAAAGCTAATGGCAAAGAAAAAAAATATCAATTGGAAACTTTTGTAAGGTAGTTAAAGATTCGAGATCAAATAAGTCTCAATTACAATAATCCAGCAGACTTGCATTGCACTGTAAATCCCTTGTTACTCGAAATCGGATACATATGTTTTCGGGAAGGCTATCCATTATATTAATGCCGCGAAGGCTTTGTAATGTTGCACTTATCAATGAACCAACGTTATCAAGAATAAGTTTTCAAAGATTTATTTCCACTCCAAGGAAGATAACACTAGGATCTGAACCACTGGATAAATCTCAGAAAGGCTCGTTAGCTTCTCATGGGTACAGTGACTCAAAACTCAATAAGGATGACGTATTGTTGGAGCGAGATTTGTATTATCAAAAGATTCCAGAAGGCGATGAATCAAATCAAGAAAACTCAACCGGTGTACTAACAAGTGCATTTCTTGGATCAGCAGACTCTCCACCTCCGGACATCAGCAAGATTGTCAAACCGATCACTCCAAATGACTCGTTTGTGAGTTGTTCGATTTTTGATATCTCCGGTAATGTTATTGCTGTTTCTAGAAAATTTCCCAAGACCAAGTTTCTTTCTGAAAACGGTCTTTACCCTAGAGATTTGAGAAAGATTGATAGTTCGGCAATTGACATTATACCGACTATAGCAGTGAGGGGCAATTGTATATTGATCAATTTGCTACATATAAAAGCGATAGTGAAGTCGGATTTAGTGATGGTGTTTGATACAGCAGCTATTAGCAATGCGCAACGATTGAGTTTGTTCATGTATGATCTAGAGTCCAAGTTGAAGCTGCCAAACATTCATGCAAATACAGCTCCATATGAATTCAGAGCAATTGAAAGCATATTGATCAATGTTATGACATGCCTTGAAACAGAATTACATCTACACTTGAATGCTTGTGGCTCAATTTTAGAAGAGCTTGAAGATCAAATTAATCGTGATAGACTTCGAGAGTTATTGATCAAATCGAAGGCGTTGACCGCCTTTTACCAAAAAGCATTGTTGATTAGGAACGTTCTAGATGAACTTCTTGAAAATGATGAAGATTTGGGACAAATGTATCTCACTGAAAGGTCTAAACAACCGGATTACGAAAGAGATGATTTTGCCGAGATAGAGATGATCTTGGAATCATATTATAAACAATGTGATGAATTTGTTCAAAGTGCAGAATCTTTGATGAATGATATCAAGTCCACTGAGGAAATCGTAAACATTATCTTGGATGCAAATAGAAATTCCTTAATGTTATTTGAGTTGAAGATTACAGTTTACACCTTGGGATTTACTGTGGCTACAGCAATTCCAGCATTTTTTGGTATGAATTTGAAAAATTATATCGAAGACTCAAACCTTGGATTCATATCAGTTGTTGGATTTTCCACTGTACTCGCCTTCCTTGTTACTTGGATCAATTTCAACAAGTTGGAATCAGTTCAAAGGATTGCCATGATGTTACCAGGAGCAGAAACACGTTTAGGTCCAGTTGTTGCTGACCTGAAAGCACTTGCTAAAAGGGAAGCAATTAGAAACAAGGCATTTTCGAACAAATCAAATCATATTTATTCGGGAGCCGGTAACAAAAATGATTTGACTCTTTCTAGAAGGAAGAACTGGATGAGAGGTATGTTCTTGAAAAAAAAAAAGAATTTGAACGATCCAAGACATCGGGATATGATTTGGAAATGGTTGATTGAAGGTAAGAAATAATTATGATGAATATATGAATACGATAACGAGCCATAATGGGAAAAAAGGGGGTTTTAAAATATTTATCAAAGATCATGAATATAGGTGAAATAATTTAGATTTTAGCGTACATAGATAAATAAAAACAAAACTCCAACTTGCATACTTTTTAATTTACTCATCGTCTTCAATATCATCTTCAGGAACGTTGATAAAAAAAGCTTGTATCGACCCAATGGTGGCGATGGCTCCCAATAACCACCAAGTAAACCACCCAATTTCTCTTGCATTCGACCAACTCATAAGAACACCCCATGTCAAGGGACCGAAAAATCTTGCCAAAGCGGTAGTTGACATCAACACTCCATTTATAAATGATCTATTCTTAGGAGGAGATGCTCTATGGACCAAAAGCATGATTTCAGGAAAGGCGTTTGATTGTCCAAATGTCTTCAACAAGAACAAAGAATACACGGAAATGCTGGTCAAGTCGAAATTGTCCGTGAACCTGTTTGGTGGGATTGTGAAAATCACATATGGTAATACGAAATATGACACTGGGAAAAACAGAAGCACCAGTCTGTAAACAGATACAGAATTGAAGTTCCCATCCAAATATGGAAAGACAAACAACACAACCAACACTCCAACAAATCCCGTGAATGCCAATGCATTACCCACCTGGCTGGTGGTGTAACCTAAACCACCAATTATTTTAAAGGGGAAAACAGAAGCCAAGGGAGATGTTGGGTCATTAGGGTTTTGCCTGACGATGTCCAAAGATAAGAAAACGGGTAAAAATTCATCAAATATTAAGCAATGAGCACTCATCAAGAAAGAGGATACCAAAGTATGAAACGTCAGAGGCAATAACAATGATTGCAAATTAGAATGACCTTCTTCTTCTTCTTCTTCCTCGAAGATTGAGTTTCTCCTTGAACTATAATGGTCAATAATTGTTATTGACTGTCTCCTAGTCATTGGCCCAACGCCCTCTACGGACGATGTCGATGAACTTGAAGAATCGTTGGAGTCTTTGGAACGTACAGCATGCACGGCTCCATAATTTTCAATAACTTCATTCTCAAGAATGGGAGAGGATGTATCAATTGCTGGATTGTCTAAGGATATTTCCTTCCATGGTCTTGTTGGTGTGTCAATTCTAAAACAACGTCTTATCAAATCGCCTAATTCAATACCTCTATCTCTTTTGCCCTTTAAATCTATATGTGTCTCTTCCAAAAATAAAAACAATAATGCAGCCGACGTGAAAAGGAATATGGCAATGATGATGTTGGAAAGACAATATGGATACTTGTCAACCAATTTTCCTAACAAAGTGGTGCTACTCGTATTGTAATAAGACAAAAATTTGAATGCCATACCATCTTTCGGGTCATACGAAGGCGAAGAAGATGGCGGAAATAATGATGAAGATATTGCCGGAATGAGTGGGCCAATCACACTTCCAAGGCACCAACCAAGTGGTAAAGTGGAAAACAGGACTGCCTGGTGTCTCTTCTTAACAGCAATTTCACCAACAACAGTTCTCACAACCAGGCAAAACCCATTGGAAGCGCCCATCAAGGATCTGGCGATCATTGCCTGCCAATAGTTTTTTGAAAAGCCAAACACTAATACACTTGTAGCCATTCCTAGTAATCCAATGACTAACATAATTTTCCGTCCATATTTCTCCAGATAAACTCCAAATTGTATACTGAACAAGAATTCGAATAAAGCAAATGTAGAGGATAGATAACCTACATATCGCGAAATATCAGACTCTGTCTTAGCTATTCCGAAATCCCTCACCATGAAGTATACATAAGGGAACAATGAAGTGAATGTAATTGGTTCAGCTAACCTCGCGAAACTGATGATAAAAATTTGCCATACTGGGAATCCACGTAGCTGGTCCTTGAAGGAGAGCTGCTGATTAGATGGCATATGTGGGTGTGAGTCAGAAGAAGTTGTTGGGTGTTTCGAATTATATTCAATTACTTTAATTGACAAGTTGTGAAAAATTCAAAGCGAGTTTGCTGCTGCTACTGCTACTGCCACTGCCGCTACTAGTGACATAAAAGATAACCGTCGGACACTGGCACTGTCACTGCCATCAAGCGCGTTGTGTCAGCAGCTGCACCGAAAGTGCGCACTTGGCGATATCCGCGGTGCGCTGTTAGGGTTCTCTTTTGGCACTTTGGTGAACGACTCGCAATTGGCGAAATGAAAACAAAACAAAACTTTTGCTGTTGGCTTCTTCATAGTGAAGGCGTATTCGTGTTGGTACTTGCAACTCTGTCACGCTGTTCAGGATCAGGATATATACCACGTACGATTGGATATATATCCACTTCATCAAGACTAGGGTTGATTGTCATCACTCCTTAATTGCTCATTCTCGACTTTGCCCAAAAATCTAATTACCAGGTGTGGTGTACTTTATCCCGTGGTGAAGGAAAAAAAAGGCTACATAGTCAATTGCTAGGAATTCCAAAAAATATAGACAAACAAACATTGCACTATAATAAAAACACCATTGAAAGTATTGCTTTGCTCAAATATAAAGTCACATTATGGAGACCATTGAAGTTCGTTCAAAGTCATATGTGATAAAATGGGTCGATGCTGTGGAAAATTCATCAATTCATTACGAAATAAAACCTTTGAAAAAATCCATAAGTTTTGGTATTTATACTTATAAAGAAGGCGAAACACCATTGCAAAGAAATTCAACCGGTACACTGTTGATACACGATGGTGACCCGCAAGATACCCGCAAGAGATCAAGTACTGTTAACTCTACAACTTTATCGTCACATTTGACTTTGGAACAAAGATTGTTGAACGCCAATTTGATCGAATACGATGGTTTGGGTAGATTAAATGGAGATGAGTTGATAAAGGGAGAAATTACCGTAGGAAAAGCTAACGTGTTTGCTTTTGTATTTGATAACACGTTCAGTAAGACAACGGGAAAGAAAGTATTGTTCACTCAGTATTCAGATCATGAAAAGAAGGAAAACTTTGCCAATCATAGGAGATCAATCGGAGATCAAAATGTAATACCTGGTACACCATCAGCGGTGCTCTATTTGAATAGGAGATTGTCTTCTAGTGCATCGTCATTATCGTTCCATAAGAAATCATTGGATCATACCAATAGTATTAAGTTTGATCTTCCAGAACTGGAGGATAAAGCCGTGTTAAGAGTTAAAGGTGGAAGATATTTACAAGGCTTCTTGTTGAAAAAGAAGAGAAAGAAGACTGGTAAGAAGTTCAATAAGAGGTTCTTCACTTTGAACTTTAAATACGGTGTTTTAAATTACTATTTAAATGATAATTCAAAACATGTTAGAGGAAATATGTTTATCAAATACGTTGGGATTACCGCAGATGAGAAGACAAGGACTATAGTATTGGACTCTGGTTTGGAAATATGGACTTTAAAGGCAACAACAGATGAAGATTTACAAACATGGGTTAACGCTTTCAATGCTATCAAGCAACAGGGAAATAATGAAAATGAAGATTTTGTAGAACATGATCATAGTTTCAGAACTCTTGAAGAGCGCGAGCTGGATGATAACAGTGTAAATTTTGATAATACTCATGAGCTCTTGAAGGACTTGGACATTTTACAATTAAAAATTGAAGGTTTAAAGTCTAAGAGCGCCACGTTGACCAAATCTTTAGAAACTCCAAGTACGATTGGAGAACGTGTCCCTTCTACAACATCCACAATAGCTAGCTCTTCAACACGCTCGATTCCCTCTGTTGGTAGGAAAGCATCTTTCTGGAGGAAGAAGAGCTTTGAGTCTCCTAGTGGATCATCAAAGGAGAATGATTCGAGCACTGATACATTAAACAAGATACCATCAAGACCGTCTTCAATGTTTGCTTTGAACACTTCCAGGGAGTTGCAAGAAGAACTTGTTGAAACGAATAATATGGTATTGCAATTGATCAATAAACAGGAATTTCATGCCCGTAACAACAACCATCCAAAACATTCGTTTTCCGGGAACTCTGCAATTACAACTGCTGCTAACAGTGTATTCTCCCAAGAATTTTTCGATGCCAATGATTACGTTAATGAATTAAACAGCGGTGTCTTGATGATAAATCACAATGATAGTGAGATGAATTCAAAAGAGGATTTACCTTACAAATCAAAATCTTCAGTAGTAGTTGAAGAAGAGGGAGATGATGAAAACTCATCGGCTGATACCGATCTGGAAGACGATGCCATAAGCACTTCTAGTGACAGTGTATCTCGTGATGGAAGCTTGTTAGAGTCACTGGAAAGTCCAATAAGTGAACAGGAGACGGATTTATATCCATTGACAACAATCCATGAGAGGTACAACCGTAGAAAGGATATTCAACCGAGTAAAGGGGCACCACCTTCCATTTTGGCATTTGTTAGGAAGAACATTGGTAAAGATTTATCAACGATTTCAATGCCTGTTACTGCAAATGAGCCTTTGACCATGTTGCAAAAATATAGTGAAATTATGGAGTATTGTAATATACTTCACGGTGTTCCCCTCGCCAATCTGGAGTCTGGTGAGCGCATACTGAAAGTTGCTGTCTTTGCCACTTCATTCTTGTCATCATTGAGATCAAAGGAAAGAAATAATAGGAAACCATTTAACCCATTGTTGGGAGAAACTTATGAGCTTGTCAGAGAAGATCTTGGAATGAGATTGATAACAGAAAAAGTTTGCCATAGGCCTCAAGTATTTGCAATGTATGCAGATTCCGAGACCTGGTCTTTTCAATACTCACCTTCACCAGCACAAAAGTTTTGGAGTAAAAATGCTGAAGTTATCAATAAGGGAACTGTCAAATTGACGTTCAAAGAATCTGGTGAAGTTTATCAATGGTCACAACCTACTTCATTGTTGAAAAATATCATTGCCGGTGAAAAATACACAGAGCCTTCTTCGTCATTGACTGTCACTTCTTCAACGGGACAAAAAGCTGTTGTAGAATATAAGCAAGGTGGCATGTTCAGTGGTAGGTCGGAAGAATTAACCATAAGAGTCGCTGATAAGCAAGGAAAGGCATTACCATGTCAAGTCACTGGAACCTGGACTGAGAAATTAACGTTGCACAATGCCAATGGACAAGATGAAACCATTTGGGAAGCTGGCAAATTGGTATCAAATAGTAATAAGAAGTATGGATTCACTGAATTTGCTGCTTCTTTGAATGAAATCACACCGATTGAAAAGGGTAAATTAGCACCAACAGATTCAAGATTGAGACCTGATTTACAAAAATATGAATTTGGAGAAGTTGATGAAGCTGAAGCTTTAAAATTGAAATTAGAGCAAGATCAAAGAGATAGAAGAAATAACGGAGAGGTTTATGTGCCACTGTTTTTCAACAAAATAAACGATGAAAAATACGAAGTTAAAAAAGGAGAAGCCAATTATTGGGAGAGAAGAAAGAGAAATGATTGGAATGGATTATTAGAATTATGGTAAGCAGGATGAAATCAACCTAAATGTCATCAAATATAAATATTTATATATACAGACACACTGTGCATTTCACTATTAGATTTTTATAAAGACGAAAAAATTTGTATCACACTATAGACTTGATTTTACTTGAACCAAACGTAGATCATATCATCATGTTGAGGATTATATATATATATCATTATTTAACTTTGTTTTAGCACTTGTACTCGCGTCTTCTTCTTCTCAAGCAAGTCCACGATCTTGAGCTATAATTCTCATTGCTAATAATTTTGAATAATGTCTCGTAATGGTCAAATTACCACCAGCATACCAGAAATTTTCATGACCACTATCTGTAAACACAGCGTTCAACTCACCTTCATCGTTCAACCCCCAAGCTGGAGACAATTTCGAAGCCATGTCATCACCAAATAATCTAGCAGCGCTAGTCTTCATGTTTTTATAACCAGTAGCCAAGACAACAATAGCAACGTTATCAATCTTGGATCCATCTTTGAAAATAACACCATTTTCAGTGAAACCTGCAATTTCTGTTCCTTGTTTGATCTTGATCTTGTCTTCAACAATCATTGAAGATCCACCGACATCTATATAGTAACCACCACCTCTTCTGAAATATTTACCATACATTCCTGTACCTCCATAACCATAATCTAATTTGAAATTTTTAGAACCCAAGGCATCAACCATTGGTTTTTCAACTTGTGCAGTGGCACGAACAATCTGTTGTTGTAAAAGATTTTGTAATCTTACTGGAACGGAGAAATTTATCATATCTGCAGTTTCAATCTTAGATGGTCCCCCTTCTTCGTAAACACCTTTCAAATTCAATTTGGATCCTTTATCAACGTTAATGACACATGTAGATGATCTTTGCACCATGGTTACCTTAGCACCTTGTTCATAAAAATCTTGAGCAATATCATGAGCAGAATTACATGATCCAACAACAAGTGCAGTTTCACCTTTAAAGACCTTTCCGGTTTTATGTTGTGAGGAATGCAACAATACACCTTTAAATTTGTCTTCATTTTCAAAATGTGGAATGTTTGGCTCCCCTGAATGTCCAGTAGCCATAATTAAATGTTTTGGATTCAACTTGACAATTTGATTACTTTTCAAATTTCTAACTTCAACGTTCCAAGTCTTTGTCAGTGGATCAAATACAGAATTTTGCAATGTAGTTCCAGTCCAAACGTTCAACTCCATGGAATCAGCATAATTTTCAAACCAATTCCCCAATTTATCCTTTGGAGTGTAAATTGGCCAAGTATCTGGGAAATTCATATAAGCCAAATGATCAGCGTAAACAGGATCATGCAACACTAAAAAGCTATAACGCTTTCTCCAGTTATCACCAATATGATCGTTTTGTTCAATAATCAACGAATCAACACCCATAACTTTTAACCTGGCAGCCATATTCAAACCTGATTGTCCGCCACCAATAATAACAACAAGAGGTTGTTTTGAATCGTCATAAATTGCACTATTCTTTCTTTGATCCACCCAAGTTTGCCTACCAACGTTTTGACCATGATTAACACCTTCTGATCTCAAAGATTTCATGCGTTCTTCATTGCCATTGAGTTGATCCAAAGTGGTGTAAACAGTGAGGCCCTTTAACCCATTTGTAGTGGAAATCAATCTAATTATACCTTTACCTGTACCAAATTCATTTTTGAAATTGATATAAACTTGTAACCATTCAATTGGAATTTGATCAACGGTATCCTCTGCTTCGTGGACTGTAACAAGAGTAACCCCGTCAGGAAATCTATCATCAGCTTTAGTATCAATTTTGACATCCTTAATTTGAAATTTTGCCTGTCTCTCATGTAAAGCCTTTTCAATCTTGTCAGCATCATGAAATTGGTGAAGTTCCCAACTTAAACATAAATGATCTTTCCAACTAGAATTTGGGGCAAATAAATCAGAGACAGATTTGTAATTGTTTGAAGATAACAACTCATTAAAACCTGATAACCATTCTTGAGCCAATTTGACAACATCGTTCCTTCTGACGGTTTTCGGATCTGGGGTATAAGGCCCATAAACTTCGTCTGATTTGATGTTTTCCTTCACTGGTTCGTAAAGCAATGGTGAATTTATCTCTTTCGAGACGTTAAAAGGTTGTACTGTTGATGCTGGCATATTGGTTGATTGTCTTGCAATTGATAATTTTTCAACAACTTATTCCAAGTGACATGAGCCAGTTTTAAGGGCGGGTCAGACCAGAAAGATTTCCCTTAGTCCACCGATTACCGCGAGTGATATGTGATCTTTTGAAGCTTCCCCACAAGCAACAACATCTTCAAATGAGATGAGTGCAACTACAGACAACCAATCACGGCTCAGAGAAAACAGGAACGATGTGCAGTGGTCATCAGTATGTGTTCAACCGCTGTCTGTCACTGTATACTGCCTCTCTTACATAATAATATCCCAACATTTATCATGATTATCTTTACCCGCCCACGTACTGCAACAGATGTTATTCCCCACTTCTCAGTGCTCTTCTGCGTTTGTCTCTGCCAAATTGTCTTGGTGATAAGTTACCCGACGAGAAATTGGCAGACAGACGGGCCGAGAATGGGATGCGATGCGATGCTGCAATGGTTTCATATGGCTATAACAACACCTTGTCTAATCATTCGCATTACAAATATACAATCTCGTTCACACCCCGTTGTTGCTAAGTCATTAACTGACCGACCTGATACATGTAGTTTATTACACCCTTTATTCCGACTTGCAAAAGGTTAAAAAGGTTGAAGGGGTGTTCTCTTTACAGCTGGGTACCCCACAAACTCGCTCCCTTCAGCCTTGTGATTTCTACAGCTTAAGCATATTTACAACAAGATTGTTAGAATTGGTTATCGTACAGTTGCGATAAAAAAAAATTCACTCTATAAAAAATAGGCTATTATTTCCATATCAGTGACCTTCTCTATAAGTTGCTTCAAACCTATTGGTTAAATGTTCCCTTGAAGTCATCACTTCACCCGCCTTGTTTAAAATGCCAACTTTATTCAAGACTAAATCACTTGGAATAGGTTCTAATAAGACATCATCATCCGCATTTAAAAAAAATACTATTGAATAACGATCTTTGGAATTTTGAGGCATTTGAACCCTATGTTGAGTCGATTTCAACAACCCACCAGTCCAAAAACTCAATTGGTCAGCAATATTGACGATAATAGGAGCCGCTTTACCTTCTTTGAGGTATTTTTCATTCGATGATTCTATATATGGTACCAATTCCCATTTATTTTTCAGATCGGAAAATAATTCTAAACCTTCTTCATTTTTTTGTTGAAATAAGAGGGTGATTGTACCATAATCGGTATGAGCGCCAGCTCTAATAGCAGTTTCTGGACTCATAGAATTTGCAGATGGATAATGCAAAAATCTCATTGCTGTGATTTGCTTAGTATCTGGTTTATGTCTTTCACCAAACCAATTTTCACCACCTTTGGATTCATCAATCTCTAATCCCATAGCTATGAGTTTTAAAACGATTAAGGACAATTCGTAGAACTTCTTTGTGATTCTTTGCAACAACTCTTGATTCTCGAGAAATAAATCTGGTAAGGAGTCATTGTTACACTCACCGGTCAAGAAATTAAATCTACCAAAATTGAAAGCTTCCTTTGGATCGCCTTTACCATTACCCATTGATGGATCTAACAGCTCTTGTCCATAATCTGTGTAACCGCAATCATCTTCATCGATTGGGTGACGTATCTTTTCATCTCTGGGTAATTTGAAAAAAGTTTTACTCAAAGTAAACAAGTGATCAACTTCCTCTTGGGTAAAATCATGTCCATCTATAAATAAGAAACCTTGATTTTGTGCTGCGGTTAATAATTTCTTTGCTGTTTCAAAGTTCGGCTCTGAGACATCGATTGTGATTAAGGGGTTGGTAGTCTTGCTCATCTTGTTACTCCTCCTGTGTTGTTCTTGGAATAACAAACAAGTGGTGATTATCATCGGTGAATGTTTTTTTTGCAATATCGCGGTGCTGTTAGTCAGATAAGGGATTTTGCGTCGGAATATTTAACTAAAAGCGACATTGTAAGCGAAAATCACTTTTTGGTTACAAAATGTTTTTTACTCACGGCAGCAGCATATTATATGGACTTGATCCTCATCTGTGTTTCGGTGTATGACGACTTCAGTTAAGAGATCCATGCGATCACCATCTCCCTCTGCTCACCCTTATGGTGAAGAAGAACAATTGAACCTCATCACCAACGAAGAAGATATCATTGCAATCATTAAGCAAAAGGAAAATCAGCGATGGAATTATGGTTTATTTGTTATGTTCATCGCGATAGCCACATGGATGATTGCCAATCAACTCATCAATTCCGTTATCAAGAGTGGTGTGTATACTGGTCAACCTGCTTTTATCAGTTATACTGCTGGAAGTGGCTTTGTGATCTATCTCTTACCTGAAGCTTGGAATTACATCAAGTACAACATATTTTTCAAAAGAGATAAAGGTTTGATCCCAAATGGAGAAGAAGAAGAGGATGAGGTAGAGTCTCACCAGGAGGAGCCCGGTTTGACAACAAGAGAACTCGTTGTACTATCGGCGCAGGTGTCATTTATCTATTTCCTAAATAACGGCCTTGGACTGTTGGCATTACAATTCACATCTTCATCGCAACAGGTTTTACTTTCGACATCCACTTCATTTTTCACGTTGGTCTTAGGATCACTTTGTAAAGTGGAGGTAATCACGTTGTCCAAATTTGGGGTGTTACTGTTGGCAGTTCTGGGAGTGGCATTAATAACTGTTAATGATGCCCAACCTGGTGATCAACCAGTATTGGAAAATCCATTGTTAGGGGATTTCTTGGCATTATGTGCAAGTTTTTGCTATGCCTGTTATTTGGTGTTAATAAAGCTTAGAATCGGAGAGACATCGACTAAAGTTAACGAAAGGTTGTTCTTTGGATTTGTTGGTTTATCAACAATCTTGTTAATGTGGCCCAGCATTTTTCTTGCCAATTACATCCCAGTATTCGACCATTTCGTCCCACCTCCAGATTTGACAATTTGGGTCATTGTCATTTTGAACGGAGTCCTCACTGCGATCTCTGATTACTGTTGCGTAATTCTGATGTTATTAACTTCTCCATTGATCGTTGCATTGTTGTTGACAACGGCCATCCCCATTGGCATGATTTGTGATTCCATTTTTTATGATATCAACAATTCCGGTTTTGGATATTACACCGGTATGTTTCTCATTCTTCTGAGTGTGGTGTTGACAAACATGAATGACTCCACAATCGACACTGCAATTGAAGATGCGTTAGAAGATGCCATACTGAAAGATGAAAATTTATCGCCTTTATTGAGTCCTTTATTAAGTCCACAGTTGAACAGGGGAGTTGGTGCAAGACATGATTTTGGATTTGAGCATGAGCATTATAGAAATCTCAATTCAAGCTTGGATAGCGACAACGGGGTCCACGTGGTGTCTGTGAGTGGTGGTTACAATCACAAGTATATAATTAAAGGTTTAAACAATTACTAAAAAATAAAAAGGAGTAAAAACAAATACAAGAAAAAAAAAATTCATATATGTAGTGAAATTAAATATATATGTAAACAGATACAACTTTCAATTAGGAGAGATGAAGACCAATGACAGCCGACTCTCGTCGCTCGACAATATCAAAGAGACGAAGGAAAATAAACAGTTGATACAGAAATATAAATACTATGTCACCTCGCCGAAACTTAATGAGTACGATGAAGAATTATACTGTATATGCAGGAAACCAGATAACGGAGATTTGATGGTGGCGTGTGATGGATGTGATGAATGGTTTCATTTCAAATGTATGCATTTGAACTTGAAGTATGAGAAATTGGTGAGCAATTTTTACTGCTTGTTTTGTGATGAGTTGTTTAAGAAGGGTAAAACTTTATGGAAGAGGAAATGTCGACTTGAAGATTGTTTGAATCCTATTATCATTAATGTTGACAATGGTACAGTGAGTAAGTATTGTTGTAAGGAACATGCAAAGATCTATATGGAACAAAATCTTTTGATGAAGTTAGGTGGAGAGAAATCGTTGAGTAAAGAGCAGTTTGCCAGGGTGTTGGTACAAGTGTCTGGTTATGATGAATTTGTCAAGCTTGGTGAAACACTTCCTATGAAAAACCTTGAAAAATTACCAGTAAATGTACAAACAGACATTAACTTTTTGGAGAAGCAAATCCTGGAAATTGTTGAAACACAAAGCCATCTTCAATTTCAAAAAGCTTGTCTTAATAATGCCAAAGAGAAATCAAAGATAATAAATGAAGAAATCTTCAGATTAAATAATAATGATGATAATGAACAGGATAATAAGAAAAAGAAAAGGAAAAGAAAAGATATTTGTGGATATGATTATAGTAATAATCAAACAGTGGAACCTTTGACTTGTCTAGAAGATTTGAAAATATCACAACAAGAATTCAGTGAAGTTTACGAACGTTCAAAATCTGAACAAAGTGCAATGATTTTTGAAACTTGTATAAAGGAAAAGACAAAATGTTTTAAGCATTCATATTGGTACGAAATAAAATTGGATAATTTACAAAATTTGATTATACAAAACAATGAGTTAAAAAATGAGCTTGAACAGAAAATCAAAAACTTGATTGCAATGGGTTGGGATTTCTTAGAAAATGTATAATAATAATATTAACAATAATAACAATAATAATAATATTTTTGAAAACACAGTTCAATCTTCCTTTTTCTCTTCATCTGCAGCTTCTTCATCTTCTTCATCTTCTTCCTCGTCTTCGTCTTCATCTGCATGGAAACATGGTTTGAAAACCTCCAATAAATTATCTTCACCACATCCAATAATAACATCTTCTAAAAATGGAGACCATTGACATTCACTAATGGTATTGGTGAAACCACCATGGACAAAATACAGTACCGGATCATTGTAATCAACACTTTTGATGAACTCTTGCTCGTTAACTTCGCCTAGATCCAATCTATTCAAATCCCAAATGAAAACTCTGCGATCCAAACCTGTTGATAACAATAAATTTGGATTCAAAGGATTAAAATTCAATTGAGTGATTGATGATGTGTGTCCATACAATCTCCTGAAAGGTTGTGTCAAGTTCCTCAAATCATAACAATTAACCAAATTATCTGAACCGGCAGTCACTATCAAGTTACCTAGTTCCGGATTGAATTCAACGGCATTTATATCGAAATCCCCATGGGCGTTTTGCAACTTCATAATTGGAGTTTCATCTTCTGATCTCAAATCATGGATTTGTAAAGACTTGTCGTCACTGCAAGATGCAAAGATTGTTGGATATTTGGAATTCCATGATAAGTCATTAATGACCGCGGTGTGTGTCTTGATAACTTTGATAGGTGATGTTGTGTTTTGAGAAAGATCCCAAAATGCAATTGAATTATCTTCTGTAGCACTCAATAACTGATCATCATTATTTGGATTCCATTCCAATCCAAATCCTTCCTTTGTATGGTATTTCAACTCGTATTTCAATCTGTTGGTCAGTGTCTCAAATATCAAAATTGTTCCCCTGTTAGTCAACGTTGCAATTTTCGAACCGGATTGATTATAACGAGCCTTGTTTACCTCTCCCGGATGTTCCAACTGGGCAACCACACTGACTTTAGACTTCTTTGCAGGTGTATTTGGTACTTCGATTGATTCAGAACTGTCAAATAATGTCTTTGGCATTGAAATTGAACAAATTCTCAAGTAATCATTAACACTACCTGAAGTATGACTTCCAATGAGAAACTTCGCAATCACCTGGTCTCCAACTATAGTTGGTTTGGCAGGTGACCATTGAACTGTAAGGTTGGGCCATTCGAAAACGTGGGTGTAAATTGTATCATATAATAATGGAACTGTCTTCTTCCAAATTTTAAACTCTTCATTTATTATCTTTTCAACTTCTTGGTATTTCTTGGTTATATCATCTATTTTTGACAGCTGTTAGTATTAGAATATATACAGAACCGAATCTTGAAAATAAGACATACCTTTGTGTTCGGTCTTGACGGTTTCAACCAGAGCAGACATTTCTGTTAGTAATCTGTGTGTAATATTAAGTGGCCTCTCGCTCTAACTTCACTTCTTTTGATGTTTTTTCTCTTTTTTTTTTGGTTTTTTGCGATTTGATTTTTGTGTCTCTGTTCGAAGTGTCTGCTCTTTGAGAAAGACAAGAGGTCACTTGTAGGTGGTGCTATTCGCTTGACTCGCCAGTAACTGAACTCTTGGGAATGCTTGAGTGGCTATTTGTTAGTAGTTAGTGACTTTCAAGGAACCTCAACTTGTTATTCATATCCAATAGTAATAATAAGACAAACTGTATATAGGTAAGTAGGTAGGTATAAGTCGTGTCTGGAACAACCACATGGGTGTGTTTATCTTATCGCAATTCCTCGAAACTATATTATTTATTCGACATTTATAACTACTTATAGATCTATTGGTATATAGTATCGATATGAAATCATTAATAACAACATTGGTACCCCTTCTTGGCACAGCAGTGTCTCTCCAGGTCTTTGATAAAGCACAGGACGTCTTCACTTTGGACGATGGATACTCACCAAGCTGTCCCATTGACATTCCTATTTCATGTATGAACAAGACAGAGGTTTCTGATTCTTGTTGCTTTGAATACCCCGGTGGAGTGGTGTTACAAACTCAATTCTGGGATTATTATCCAGCTGTTGGCCCAGACGATTTGTTCACTTTGCATGGGTTGTGGCCTGATAATTGTGATGGATCTTATGAGCAATTCTGTGATAACAAGTTGAACATCAACGGCGATGTCTCAAAATTACTTCAAGATGCAAATGAAACTGAGTTGTTGGACAAAATGAAACTGTGTTGGAAGAACTTCAATGGTGATGATCAAGAATTATGGTTGCATGAGTTCAATAAGCATGGAACTTGTATGACCACTATTAAGCCATCATGTTATGGGGATAAATATAAAGAAAATATCAATGTTATCGATTTCTTCAAGGCAAGTGTGAATCTCTTTGAAAAATTACCAACTTATGAATGGTTGCATGCTAATGGAATCGTACCTTCCGAGGATCAAACTTATACAAAGACTCAAATAGAAGAGACTCTTAGGGCAAGATTTGGACAGCCTGTTCATACGGTTGTAATAGATATAATGCCTTGCAAGAAATCTGGTATTTCCATCATGTCAAAGGTTCAATTTTACAAGGGGAATTCACACCAATTCCAACTTTACTCAATTCCAAATGTCCGGAAACTGGTATTAAATTCTTACCTAAAAATTTTAAACCACCCACTCCAACTAACACTTCGCCAAATGGTCCAAAGCCAACAGGAACTTTCAAAAGAGGATTCTTGAAATTGACTGAACAATCAGGTTGTTTGATATCGAATGGTAAATGGTATTCAAGCGGAACTTGTGCAACTTTCTCATTGTACAAGGCTCCATTTGGCGGTTATAATTTGAAATCATCAAAAGGTTGGTGTGGACTTGATGATAGTAACGAGTTGAGTTGCAGTAACAAGATGACTGCTATGCAATTTCAGTTCGATAAGGAGAAGGGATTTTTGTCATATGGTGGTAAACTATCATGGTCGCTGGATCAAGTACCATCCAGATTCAAACAAGTTGGTATTTCACCAGGTTACGATGGTGATATCAAGTTCAAAGTAAAATTAGATGAAAGATAGACTCCCCATTATTATTTTTATTAATCGTATTACTTTTAAAATTTATTATTATTATTTTTATTGTTGTTGTCATCATTATTATATAAAAATTCAATGCAAAGTTCGTCTCAAAACAGGTTCAAATTCAAGTGATCTTGAAGCATACTTGATCAATTGTGTAGTGTCGTCTGCGTCAAACTCAACCCTTTGATTTTGAACCGGCTTTCTCGTTTCTAATATCATTAAACTATCTCCATCATCATGCTGTTTACTTGCCGAATATTCAAAAAGTTTTTTATTTTCATCCATCAATCTCGTCAATTTCAAACGAAGCTGATCATTCTTCTCTTGGAGCTTTTCATTTTCTAACGCTGTTGAATTTGCCTTGTGCTTCCAGTAATCTCTTTCTTTCACCAATTGGAAATTCTCATCTTCTAAACGTTCATTCTTATCTTGCAACTGGGAAACTTTGTCAATCTGAGAATATTTAGCCTTCAACGGTGAGTTTTCTGTGAATGAGAAGAACTTGTCTTCATCAATTGAAGTATGCAGCTTATCAACTTTTTCCAAAAATTCTTCAGTGGATTCTCGTCCTATTCTTCCCAATTTTGTCGGTGTTTTCACTCCTCTTGTTGGCTCGTATTTATTTGTCGTATTCTTATCATTCGCCCTTTCCCATTCTTGTTGTAATCTTCTCTCTTCCTGAGATGGCAACTCATATTTTGTCTCTTTCAACTTTTCCTTCCAACGCTTTATATTCTCCAGGGGAGAAGTAGGTAGAGGAGATGGATTCAATTTGTATTTTGTTTCTTGCACAGGTCTTTTCAGATCATGTTTTCTCATTGTTGCATCAATTGAATCTTCCAATTCCACATGATGAGTCTTTTCAGTATTTTTCTCTTCCTGAGTTTGTGGAAATAATTGCAATTCTTTCAGTCTTAACCTTCTATTCATATCCTCCCTTCTTTTCTTAGTCATTATTTCCCTCTGCCTTATTCTTTCATCCAGTTGGTCGTAATCGAAATCGTGATGTTTCAGCTTCGCAATTCCCGAATCCCTCAATATCAAATTCACACTGTCATCATCGCCAACCATCATTGCCTCTTGTAATTGTTCTCTTGCATTTTGTGTTTGCATTTTCATCTTACTTAAGGTATCGTCATCATCTTCTTGATTATGTGTGGCCCTTCTGCCGAAAGGGTTTTTCGAGGGTAACAAATAGTTCATCTCAGACTCTTTTTCTGGTTTCAGTTGAACTGTCAGATGTTTGTCAAAGGTTGTAGTAATTATCTTTGTGATGCACCTTTTTGTGTGTCTATATTTTTTTTTTTGTTTACATTTTGGTTTTGTGTACTCTTTAAAGACGGCGCAAACGCGATACTACAATTGGTATTGTGGTACACGTACTTTCCTATACTGCTGATAAGCGTCACTCATCACTTATTAAGCATGGACATCTCTTCAATGCTGGATGGCTGGTTAATGTAAATAAATAAGTAAATAAATTGATGAATAAATAAATAGATAGATAAATAAATAAAATGAAAAGTATAAAGAAACCAATAGGTAAGTCTGCTATTTTTCATTGATAGGTAGGTGTCAAGTAAATAATAGGCAAAAGAACAAAGTTTGAAATTGTCTGAACCATAAGTTCAATCGCATCAATTAAAAGGACTTTTCGATGAATATTTTCCAAGCTGAATAAATAAGGATGAATAAATAAATAAATAAATATAAGTATGCGCTATTAGGCAAATGGATGACAAAACGAAATGTTCCCTATTCATCATCATCATCAGCATTACTGCTAATAATGTCCGCCTTTTGAAGCTTCAGCAGTTTCAGCAGTTCATCTCTTTGCAGCCTGAAATCTTCCAATTCTTTAACTCTTCTTTTAAAATCAAGATATTGACATTGTTCATAATCATGTCTTTCATTGACACAATTCCATGGCATGTACCATCCTTCCTTTCTGCATTGGTTCAAAGGGACCAACAATCCCGCACATCTGTCTCGCCATTGTAATGGTATCTTATGTTTCTTCATGTCCTCATGGGAAACTGTTCAAACAAAAAACATGGCGTTAGTCAGGTGTATCATAAATGGCGAGAATCAATCATCAAAAAGGAAAAACTTACGAAGTGGCGGAAATTCTGTTACTACCATTTTACTTATGGATTAAATTTGATTGATTGGTATATGATGATACTGGAAACGGTATATTTTTGACTTGATCACTTTGTTCTCTATTTTTTTTAATTTGCCAAAGAAAAAAATATGAAGACCATCAATTTTGATATGATGCCCACTACAATACTTGGTAGATTACTAGAAAATTAACACAAATCGAAAGTCATAAGGTGTTATTGATCGATTCCTAGGAGCAGCAACTACTGCTCAGGTTGTCAACCGTACCATTGTGAAACTGAATTAAACTCGTTTCAATATTATCGTACATATATATATATACATGTCTAGTATCAGTATCTCTGGATATTCACAAAAAAAAAGTCTGGTCCTATTGTTGTTATTATCATCTGTTCTGGTCTTGTTCTTGTTTCTATGTGTTTTATTTATATTTTTTCGTAACAAGAGAAAACGATCTTGACGAGAGATACACGGACACATGATTCAGTGTGGGCATGGGCAAGTATTTTGTCTCTGCAGTGACTAAAAAGATTTTTTCTCTCAAAAAAGTACAATAAAAAAGTTGCAAGTCATGCAAGGATCGTCAGATCTACGCCCTGCCGGCAGATGATTCTAATAAGAAATCCATCACACTTGAAACCCGGTAAACCATTTTTTGTTTGTTTCTTTTTTTTAAAACAACCATGACAGGTATATGCACCTCACAGAAAACTCTAATCTTTATACTCGACATACAAATTCCTTGTTTTCGAATAACGATATCTTAGAAGCAAAAAGAAGAAGTAGAGGTGGCAAAAAAGAAACACAGCAAAGTGCTGCTCTCATCTCCACCCCATCTCCTGTAACCACGTTGCTCATCTTTTGCGTGAATACTTTATCACTTATAGGCAACATTAAAAACAGCTTATTCGATCAGCGATTTTTCGTCTCTTGCAAAACTGGTTTCAAGTAAATGTGCTAAAAATCAAAGCCTATAAATGTCATCAAATATTAACTCACTCCATCTGCTTTTGTACTAGCATTTTATTCTAACATCTAACAAAGCCAACAAAGATGCCTAAAAATCACGTGAAACATGAGCATTAAACTTTGAGCTTCGAGGAATATCGAGAAAGAAAATTATCAAGCTTCTAAATTTTTATAGGTCACTCTTTTGTTCTGCTCAAATCCATCGAAGAATCACTGAATCTGTTAAAATGTGATCCAGATCTAAATGTATTAATCTACTATGGATTTGATCCAGAATTTAATGGTTGCACCCGGGACCAAGTTATTTAGAATGCGAAAACAAAGTCCTGAAAAAAAAAAAAATTTCCTCTTACAACAGAGATCAGCAAATTGTTTACATTCTTCATCCTCTTTCTACTACTTACCTTGATACGAATCATTGATCCTACAGTTGTCGTAATTGTGTTGTTGCACTTGAAACCCCCATTTCCAGTTCAGAATAGCCTTGGTATTTGCGATTCCCAGCAAAAAGTTCCGTACTGATACCGGATGCTAAAGCTTGGATCTTCTTTAAATCCATTTGGCTCTAGTTTGTAGATTTGCGCCAAAAAGTGTCAGTCCAGAAACAGCAACAATTGTTTTTCCATTACAAGGGTACGAGATCTTAATCCCCAAAAAAAACAAAAAAAAACAAAAAAAAGATTATGCTTTATATTAGGCACAAGCGAGAATTTTCCTGGGAATAAACGGGGAGATGTGTTTTTTTACTCTTTTTTTCTTCATTTCCTGTCATCCAGTATTTTCTTAAAGAAAAAAAAATACATACATACACTGAACACATTTGTTTAGTTAGGGTAATCTTTTGTGATCAGAAGTGTGGTATGCTGAGGTAGACTTTTTTCGTTCTCGTACTTGGATAGTGGCACTTGAAATTGGAAAATCTTGTTAATAATTTCTGTCAAAACGTTATCGTATACGCAAGGTTCTATTCGAACACTTCCATAATAAAGATGAGCACTTTTCTGCACTAAAATTCCATAAATTTTAATCAAAAAATTTCGTACACGCTTATTACTGATTTTCAATATGTGGAATTTTGCTTTGTTACTCTTTCTATACAGATGCAAATCACATCAAATCATCAATGATTCCCGACTCGATTGTCAAATGATAAGATTGTCAATGAATCAATGAAACGAATGAAACAATTACATACGATGTTTATGAATCTATACAAGGGCGAGCTGAGCAAAAGGAAAAACGAAAAGAAAAACAAGACAGATAAATACAAGGGCAAGATTTCCTTACTTACCTCTTTCATACATCCGAGGTGATATAGCACGTCACCAACCACTATCAAACACTATAATTGGAAGAACGATGGGTTTTCCGTGTTGTCTCAAGGTAACAGCAATTGAATCTGACCCTGTACAACTCAATTATTATTATTATTTTAACCATGGATTATCTGTTTGACACAATTAAACTCGTAAGATGAAACAAAACAAAACGAAGGGTTACATCAAGTGCACGATTTATAATTTCGCCCAATTTGGAAACTGATTTTGTAACCGCCTCAAGTTACATGCATGTCTTGTTTTTCGAGCTAAATTGATTGCAAAATCAAGTTGTTGTTGCAAATAGCAAGATTCAAATATTGTGGAATCTACAATTTCATTAGTCAACTTTACGATGACCGCATTCCTATTGTGTTTTTTACCGATTTTTTTAACTCTTTCCTCACATTATTGAGATAAAATCTTTCCAGAACAAGCCGCCACGATATGAAATCACGGTGAAATCGGTATGCGGTTCGATTGATGACATTATGACTTAAACATGAGGTTTCTAGAAGACTTTTTGAGATTAGCAATTGAAAAGATTCCAAGGTTGATTTTGTTTGATTACGTCGCGAATTTTTTAGTCTAGACATGGCAGCAATGTATTTGAAGTGTGCATCTTCTTGTTATTCAATGGCTTTAACCTTAAATTGTCTGCACCTTGGTGTCGGAGATTCCTAAAAAGGCTGATTGAATCGTTTTGTAAACATACACCTCTTGATTGCAAAAGATACAAGCATTGCACTCCTTGTGCATTTCATCAAGTGAGAAAGTAAAGAGTTGTTTATGGCTTGTATCAAATGACAATTTTGTATTATCTACAAGGTTCTTTTTCCATCTCGCAGCCATTCTAGACTCGCGTTTAAATGTTATAACTATAATTTACATTAGATAGTGACAAAAGAGCAAATATTAACATGAAATGAAGTTAGTTGAAATAGATTGATAATTAAATAGACTCAAAAAAAAATGCTTAGCAAAAGAATATGAAAGGAAATGATTATAAAGACAGAAAAACAACTTCTAATAAATGAGCTTGAATGGAAAGAAATAAAATTTTACTAACTAACACGGTAAAACAACAACAACCGCTTTGTATATCTAAATACCCCTCATCGAGTTGATTTTCTAACGCCTAATAGTAACTTTGATTGATGGAAGGAGCTTGTAACTGAGGTGGTAAAGACTGCATAGACCCATGATGTAATCCTTGATAATGACCTGCCATTTGTTGATGATGCTGTTGTTGTTGATTATGACTGTGAATTTGCGATTGTATATGCTGTGGTTGTGGCTGGTAGTACGATGAATGATATGTAGAAGGAAGAGGAGGTCCTCTTGGCGAATAATGAGGTAATGGTAACGGTGGTAGTGGATGTGATTGGTAAAGATTGTCATTGTGGTATGGGATCTTCCCGCTGGTGCTACTGTAATCTTGTGAATGATGTAGTTGATTTTGAAATTGATGTTGTAATAAGTCTGAATGACGTTCACTCAATTTGATCGAATCACTTGATTTGGATGTAATGTATGATGGACCAGCAGAAATTGATGCCCTTGACCTCATGGGTTTGCTCACCTTACCCACTTTTTTAAACTTCATCTCTTCAGCGGCAATGAGAGCTCCTT
Source organism: Nakazawaea ernobii (assembly GCA_030567655.1). Taxonomy (NCBI): domain Eukaryota; kingdom Fungi; phylum Ascomycota; class Pichiomycetes; order Alaninales; family Pachysolenaceae; genus Nakazawaea; species Nakazawaea ernobii. Next base: position 48,311 of record JAJLSN010000004.1, read on the forward strand.
TTCTCTTGACCAATTTGGCATGGTACAAGCCGCATGCATTACAAAGTGTTCTTGCTCCATTTGGGCCTCTTCTCCACTCTGGTGTTTCGGTGGTACCACATCTTTGACAACTCAATTGAGCTTTTGGAGATGTTGCAGTTGCATCTTTCGATAACATATTACCGCCGTTAGCACCTTGATAATACATAGCATGTTGTTGTGGAGTTTGTGTAAGATACTGTTGTTGATAGTATAAAACTCTTGACTGAGCAGGTTGTGCGACTTTGAAGCCATATGTAGCCGTAGGAGATGGATAGTTGTAAGAGTGGGATCGTATTGCTGGTTGAGGTTGTGGTTGTGGTTGTTGATGCTGCTGCTGAGATACAAAACTAGTAGGGTCACTCTTCGTTCTTGATTTCTCTTGTGTAGGGCTTGCTATTATTGGACGTGGCAAGCTTCTACAGTTTTGTGATAATTGTACCAATGATGTTGCAGTTGACGTATCGTTGTTGCCCTTTGTTATCGAGGGTAATTCCATATGGCTACTATCTGGTGATGATTTCAAATCCGGTAAACGTATATTACTCTTCTCAGCTAAGGTGGAAATTGACGGCAAGCTAAATGGTAGATTGTTAACATCATGTTCGAAACTATATGTCTTGATAGTAGTATCCTTTTCATTGAATCTTGAAACATGTAAAAAAACATGTCCCTATCAAAAAAAAAAAAAAGACTGACGCCCATCAAATCTGTAATGAAAAAAATATACATACCGTATTCCAGATGGAGAATTTCTTCTAAGTGTTGTTATATTACCCATTATATTAAGTCAAGTGAATGAATGAATAAGCCAAGAAAAATAAGTAACGTATATGAAAAACTTATAAACTTTTGAAAGATTCAGAAGGGTTATTGACCATTATATAAAAAGATCACAAAGACAAGAAAAAATTATTTATGAAATCACAGGTTGAATTTTGAGACCTAAGATATTTTTTCTCTTTTGCTCTCAGCAGATAGAGTGAGAAAAAAGAAACTTCCTATGGAAATTTCATGCGTTCTAAGGACTGCATGATGCTGCAATGTATAGAGTGCATTTAAGTGTGCATTTTACGTGCATTGACATCGTTTTTTTAGGCAATCTCAGAAAAAAATCAGAACAACAACATTGTCACTAAAACCTTCTCGATTCGAGCTATCATTTTCCATTGAACACCAGTCCCACTGGTAGAAGAGAATCTGATAAAGCTGTCTACTCACCGGTGTGCTGCTCAATAACATCAGAAACAGAATCTCAATTTCGTCTATTTGTAAGTTATTGTTTTGGAAATTTTAAATTTGTTATTTTAGTTTTATTTTAAACTTAAAGATGAGCAAGCCTAATTTTTTGGGGCGAAAAGTTAAATCTAGTCTGCTAAAAAGACTTGATTTCGGACTTTATTAAAAATTTAAGAGTGTTTTGTACGCAATCAGATCTTTAGAGCCTTTTGGCTAAAAATGAAGCGGAAAAAGTGCAAGGCGACTTTTTGAGGAAGTTTTAAAACACCTCTGTCCTTTTCCGACCATCTCAGGACTAAAGTTTAACTTGAGCAGAGAGTCAACCCTTCATCATCCGCAGACACTAGAGGCTATGCGGACTAAGAAAGGTATCAGCTGATTGAGTCTCAAATAATGTTGAATCTATTATTACAGAGTCCAATGACTTTTAGTCTGGAAATATAAGTATGTGGAAGACACTAAGCTAAAAAAATATCACCGCCTGCATTTTTTATGAGCCCGAATCTGACAGTATACAAAAAATGAAACATTCCGAGATATATATTTTTCTTCAACTCAGTATAATATAGACCGTCGTGCTTCTCAATTGATTGTTCATTCGATTGCTTCAGATTTATTGCGTCGATAGAAGTGATTATGAACGATCCTCAAACACTTGATAGTTATAAATATTTAAGCATTTTATTTCGCCGTGTGAACATCTTTGGTGATTTACAATCTCATGTCTATCTGAGAAAAGTTTAAAGTTTGCTGGATCTAAATGATAACTAAACATGGATCTAGATGTATGGTTGTCTTTTAGTGACAAAAAGCTACTTCTTCATCCTTGTAGAAGTTTATATCAGCTGATTAAAGTGAAAAGTAGTTACCCTTGAACGTATTACTGGTCGAATGAGGAAAACTTAGAAGACCTTTTTAATTGAGACTTGAAACTTGGTTTTGATAGTTTTCATCATCTCTCATCTTGCTATTCTCTGAAGATGTTCAAATTTATCAATTTATTGTCAAATTGGCACTCTTTGTTTTGAATATAATCATCTTTTCCCCCATCATCTGTTATTCAATTGTAAATATTTGTAAATAAATACTAATAATACTTCGATTGCGGGTCAGTAATAAGCACTCTTCGTGATGATTGAGCAGTGGCGGTTAAAGACCTATTTCAAGATACTACAATAGTATGATAGATTGATAATCTCGTCATTTGATGCACTTTTCCCTATATTTTGAAGTTGTGTTGTAATCTTTTCTTTTGAGTGCTATTATAAATTTAACATTTCATGCATATCTCACTCCTCACGCACCTTTCATCAAGTTGGATATTGCACTCTTTGAGCGTAGGTAGAGTATCAGATGAACAAGGGGGATATCTTGTAAATCACTTGTTTCGAAAAAGATTTGAAAGGCTAAACCTTAAAATCTGGTTTAAGGCTCAACAAACGGGGCTTCTTGAAGAGTGCTGTTGCTTAACGAATTTATCAGTTGTTATTCCGTTTGCTGCCCCTCGATTACCATCATCTGGTAACGTCTGAAGCGATCGAATGATCTCAATCAACTGCAAAAAGAAATGGATGAACCAGCTGCATTCAAATCTTAAGCATTCGTCAGCACAACTTCTTCCAATATTTACTCTATTTTTTTTTTCTTTCTTAAGAAAAAAATTAATCTTGAGGCAAAATTACATTAAACTATTATTATAAGCTGATTTTTTGAAGATTATACTTTCCAAAACAAATTTAAGGATTATGAAAAAAAAAAAATTTTAACGGTTTTGCCAAAGTTGTTACTTGAAACCTCATAATTACCTCAAACAAGAGAAAGCTAGCGAGACCACTAAATGGATGGGGTTCGTAAAGTGTATTAGGCGAAGTATCTCTTTATGTAATAATAAAAATAATTATTTGACGCAAGAATCTCAAGGATTTTAGAGATGAACTGCAGCTTTGTAACGGTGCCCCGGATTCTTTGTCTTGTTTTTTTGTATTTTTGTGTGTCTCGTAAACCAAGATTCTAGAAGCCATAATAATATTTATTGTTTTGAAACAAAAGCAGCCAGTAGGTCAGTGTCAAACAGAATACAAGACACTACCATGGGGCTTCGAATTTTGGTATGTGATATATACCTCTCAACCTAACGGTCGATGTACAGCATATCTCCGCTTCAAAAAAGTTCTTCGCAATTCGTTCAAGAGGTGCCAAGCTAGACTAAGCTAGACTAAAATCTTTGGGATTATAAAAACCTTAACCATGTTCAAGTACTAATTGACTCGAAGTATACAGGCAACGATGTTTTGGGGAAATGACCGGGAAATACTGTTTATAGCTTGCTTAATTGTGTAAATATGCAATTGTCTGAAAAGAATCTCCGGCAATGTCTCTCTCACAATACAAACTTCTCAGTGTAATAGAATTTAACCGTCGTGTGAAAAACGTTTTTCTTACGCGTTTTGTTTTTGAGGTTGGATTTTTTCTATATTTTCCTAAAAGGGTAAGTTTTTCTTCGAGGTAAGGTGGTATCGACCGAGCTGGAAGCAAATGGAAGAAGAAGACGGAGCACAGAGGAAGAGATGAAGTGAAGCTTTCTCTTTGATTCTTTCAAAAAGCGAATCATTAAAGAATCAAATCTGAAACGATCTGAGAAAATTGCAAATGTGCATCCGTCTCTTCCAAAAGAATTCAGCGCTGTGAAATTTAATGTACTTTCTATTTCACACAATTTCACAAGCTCATTGGAGATCTGTATAGGAAAAAAAATAACATAGAGAAGGAAAAAAAAAATGACAAAAATTTAGTCAACAACAGAGTTTACAAATCAACAACGACAAAGAGATGGCTTCATTCTATAGACATGAAAATCGCTCAACGTCCTCGGGTCACTCAGCCAGTGGCAGAAGAATTTCCACCCACAATCCCTTCAGATCATCAACAACCACATCACAATTGTTGTCGAACTACTCAAGGTCGGGTTTTTCAAACTCAACTCCAACAATCAATGAAAATGTTCAGCGTCATACAATGAGTCCTGATGCATTTGAATCTTGGATTCACAAAAATCAGGAGTTAGAGTCCTTATCTGATTCTGAGAAACCCTACAATGAAAATGACTTTTATCAAGAGGATGTTTTCATCAAACCCAATAGACCAGTAGTGCCAAGAAGAACAGGATCAGATAGTTCGGTAGTAATACATCCACAACAGCAACAACAATCACCGCAAATAACAGGAAATCTGTAAGTATTTATTTTCAAATTTGACCTCATTATTATTATCATTTTTCTATTGGTGTTTGTCATCATCATCATCATCATCATCTAGTGATCATTTCCATTTAAAACCGTACTGCCTCTGAAAGGTAGTGTATCGTTTCATCTTTTCCCTTTTTCTTTTTTTGTTTTCCTTTCTAACCACATTTGATCAGGGGCTGTTCCCCCTTCCTTGTCACAGAGATTGGGAAATGTTGAAAGAGAAACAAAAAATAAATGATACAAACAAAACTTTTAAAAAAACTATCGACTGTGGAAGATATTTTTAGTGTTAATACCATCAATCTGTTCCATCCATCCATCCATATTCTTCAGAGGCAGTTACACTATACTTCAATTTGTCAATCGTTTGATATATTAAATACTCATAGCTTGTTTGAACGACTTTAAAATTGCTTGCTGTGTATATATACATTTGTGTCCAAGCCACGCAATTAGAATAAGGAAAACACGTCGATAGAATTCACTGATAAGAGTTACAACGTAATACAACATAATTAGAAACAATTATCAACCGAATAGAGAATAATAATTGAATATATACCCAGGATACAATAAGAACTAACTAACAACTAAAAAGAAAAATGTCGAATTATACCAATAACCCGTTTGCAGATGCATTAGCACCTACTCCAAGTGAAGTGAATGTATCGGTATCCAGAAGAGCAAATGCTTCTTCTCCTCCTAACCAGCAACCACGTACTTACAGATCGGTGCCACCACCTGTGAATAGGGCTACAAAAGATATTCCGCCACCACCTTCATATGAAGAAGTTGCTGGACCTGAAGCTGTTAAGGCTCCTTATCGTGATGAGAAAGAACCTAGCAGAAGAAGTAACGGTGAACATAGAAGCCATGGAGAACATAGAAGTAATGGAGAACATAGAAGTAATGGAGAACATAGAAGCAGTCACAGACATAGATCCCATAGTGAAAGTGAACATCATAAACCAAGCTCCGGAAGACACCATTCTTCAAGAGAATATCATAGCACATCAAGAGGCGGTGAAAAGTCAAGACACCATTCATCTAGAAGTGGTAGTGGTGCAAGCAAATCTAAATCTGAAAAGAGGTCCAAGGATGTACCAAAGCCAAAGAATTTGGATACTATTGATAAATTAGATGTCACTAGTTTATTTGGAGGAGGTTTCCATCATGATGGTCCATTTGAAGCATGTACTCCATTTAGAAACAAGGATAAAAAAGCTGCTCCAGTTATGGCATTCCCTGCCGATGGCCCAAATTCAAGTATAAAAGGTGCTGCTCAACCTATTAAGGAACAATTGATTGATTATGCATTCGGCGTTCCAAATGATGATGATCTTTATCAAAAATCCAAGTCATCATCAGCAAATGTTATAACAAAGCAAATAAGTCCACCTCCTACTAATGGTGTCTACTCCAATGGTCAGCCAAGTCAATCTAGTGCCACAATTAGAGCTATCAAGAACGATCTGTCTGTTTACCAGTTTGATGCTTCACTGAAGGCTGAGCCTGTTCATGGTCAGACCACATTAGGATTAGGTAGTTCTACTTTTATCGATGGTGCACCTGCTCCAAAAGCTGCTCTGATTGAAGATGCTAACCAAAACATGTTATCAAGAAAGAAGTCTCTTGTTCACAGGGTTAAAAGTATGAGAAGGAAGAATTGATTGATTTAAATGGGCTCTCTGTTCTGTTAATTCTTTGTATAAATATTTTTTTATTCTTATTGCTCTGTCATTTTGCTTTTTTATTTGTTATTTGTTGTTTGTGATTATTTGATAATCTGGGAATTTATTAAGTGGTAGATTACAGTTAGCGTTTTTTGATTTATTGAATGAACTTTGAGATTAGGATTAGTGTATTTGTTTTTTCTCTACGACTACACATATGTAGTTCGACTTTTTTAAGTTCTTATTGGAATTGTATTGTTTCAAAAAGAGAAGTTCTATACGGATCAAAAAACTTTACAGTTTTATTTTTTATATGATATGTCAATTGTATTTATTTTGTTTTATTTATATACATGTTTCTTTGCAAATTTTAATAACTTAAAATCTTGGTCTTTCATTAGCATTAGGTAATCTAGCAGAAACAGCTTGCCAATCAATTGAATCCCAAATGTTGTTCAAGTATAATTTCTTACCAAAAACCCCATAGTCAGGTAAATAAGCAGAAGGGGACCCATTTATCAGTAATACTGGCAAGTAGAATGAGTTATCTAACAGAGAAGTTTGAAATTGAGCTTCTTCTATCGTTGGCAATCTTGCAATGACTTCTGGCTCTAATATTCCCAGATCTTCTCTTTCCTTTCTTTCTTCTTGCTTTAATTGTTCTTTCAATGATTGTATTTGTCCTGAAAATTCTTCCAAATTTGGAGTTCCACCATTATATGTATTTACAACATATAATTTATCATATTTTGTCATACTGACCCTGGAGTCTTGCTTTGGGATGCCTCTTGCTACTAACCAAGTAATACCATTCCCTTTGATTGCCAAATTTGAGTTCAATAACAATGTTCTGAATTCAACTATTGATCCGAATGAATCAATTATCCAAGAATGTAAATAATCCTTTGGTTCATTGGCAAATTCAGTCTCAATAGATGGACTTTCTAATAATGAGGATGCTGATGGTTTATAAATTTGGGATTCAGAGTTTGGCTTCAATGAGCTTATAGCTAAAAAATTGTTATAAACTTTTGAAGCAATATTGAAAGCTTCATAGCTATCTGGTGTCTTTACCGAACTTTTCACCAATGATTCTAACTGTGCTTCTGGACCTTTCGACTTGGCAATGTCAATAGCATTTTTCAAGGTGGCTCTATTAACAGAAGCATCAACAACCTCTTCCAATGAAGATAACGCACTCTCTGCACCGTCATACCATGCAGCTCTAAGACCTTTGGCAGAGTATAAACCTTCGATACCATTATCCTTTTGAGCATCAATGTGTGGCACCTCAGGTACTGAAATAAGAGTCCTTTGATGGGGTCTCACTATCAGACTCGCGCCCCTTCTTGCGGTTGTTCTTGATATTACAGGTCTAAACATGATCTTACAATAATTCAATCAGTATATCTATGAGATGATGAAAAATGAGATTCTTCAATGTCAAAGTTTTTTTGATTTTTTTTTTTTTTTGTGTGTGTACTTTTTGTTCAAAAGATTGTTTCTGTATTACTATTGATATATATTGAAATATTCCCACTTTTAACAAAATATGGACTGGATTTAGTAGCAACGTATATGAAATTCACCACTTGGGAGTATATTGAAGAACTCTGTTTAAACAGTAACCGAACTTTTTGTGTATACAAAACCCCCCAAGGCCATCCTTATTACACGAAGGTGTCGTGCAATCACAGTTATTGACCCGTGTTGGCTGTCATTCTTATTCTGTAATTTTTTTTCAAAGATCTTCTTTGAGAAAGGAATTTATTAACAGACATAAATAATAGACAGATCACTAATTTAATAATAGACAAAAATGTCAAAGGGTGAGTTTATTTGATTTAATTGCACTCTCTTACTGCTAATGTTTTTTGATGATTGGATACATTGGATACATTGCTTTTTTCAGCGGCTCGTCATCTCACATTCATTAGCATGTTTGCAAATATTATCAAAAGTGTTGAGATCATAATATTAATCAATAAATGATATTTTAGATCAAAAAGAAGCAGTTGATGCAGCAGACTTGTTGTCATCCTTAAGCCTTGATAAATCGAATGTGAAAGAGGCTGAAGTTGTTAAATCTCCAGAAGCGAAGGAGCCAAAATCTGAAAAGAAGGTAGAGAAGGAGGCAAATGAAGAAGAACCAAAGAAGGAACTGAAGGAAAACACCGAAGAGACCGTTGAAGAAGCAAAGGAACCTGAGAAGGAGCAAAATTTGATTGATTCAACATATGAAGTTAAAGTGAAATTGGCAGATTTGCAAGCAGATCCAAATTCTCCATTATATTCAGCCAAATCTTTTGAAGACTTGGGATTAAAGCCTGAATTGTTGAAAGGTTTATACGCTATGAAATTCCAAAAACCTTCTAAAATCCAAGAAAGAGCATTGCCGTTGTTATTAGCAACTCCAGCACGTAACTTTATGGGACAATCTCAATCAGGTACAGGTAAGACTGCTGCTTTTTCGTTAACAATGTTGTCCAAAGTAGATGAATCAATTCATCTGCCACAGGCTATCGTTTTATCGCCAGCAAGAGAATTGGCAAGACAGACGTTAGAAGTAATTACTGAGATGGCTAAGTACACGAAGACCACAATTCAATTGGTGGTCCCTGGAGCTATCGAAAGAGGTGCTCATGTCAATGCCCAAATCATTGTTGGTACTCCAGGTTCAGTCAGTGATTTGGTTCAAAGAAAACAAATTAATGGCTCTCAAGTTAGGATATACGTATTAGATGAGGCTGATAATATGTTGAATGAACAAGGATTGGCAGCTCAATGTCTTAAAGTGAAAAGAGATATCAGCAAAAGTGCTCAATTGGTTTTATTCAGTGCTACATTCCCGGAAGAAGTTAAAAAATTCGCTGACAGATTTGTTCCAAATGCTAACTCTTTGGAATTGAAACATGAAGATTTGAACGTTGATGCTATCAAACAATTATATATGGATTGTGATAGTGAACAACATAAGTTTGAGGTTTTATGTGAACTCTATGGATTGTTGACAATTGGATCATCGATCATATTTGTTCTGAGAAAGGATACAGCTAACGAATTATACAAGAAAATGAAAGCAGAGGGACATACAGTTTCTGTCTTGCACGCTGGATTAGAACCTGATGAAAGAGATCGTTTGATTGATGAGTTCCGTGATGGTAAGTCAAAAGTTTTGATCACTACTAATGTCTTGGCTAGAGGTATTGATATTCCATCTGTCTCCATGGTTGTCAACTATGACTTGCCAGTGGACAGACAGGGCCGTGCAGATCCATCAACTTATTTGCATAGAATCGGTAGAACAGGTAGATTTGGTAGAGTGGGTGTCAGTGTTTCATTTGTTCATGATAAAAAATCTTATCAAATTTTGCAACAGATCATTGACTATTTCGGTAACATTGAGATGACAAAGGTGCCAACTTCTGATTGGGATGAAGTTGAAGAAATTGTCAAGAAGGTTATCAAGAATTGATTTTTTTCTTATAGTATTATTTGTTGTTGTATAAGATTTGTTTGTGTGTAAATGTTTTTTTTTGGATTATTTTTTTTCTTTATTTTTTTTTTTTTTTTGGCTCTTTTTTACCTTTTTTTTGGCTAAGTTTAGTTAGAAAAGGATCATGGTTGTCATCAATGACAAACATGCTCCAATAACATTTTCCTCACTTTGTCAAATAGCAGTTGTGTTGTAAAGTGGTACGATCTTAATCTTAAAGTATTTGAGGTAATAACACCCATGTCGACAAGGCGGAAAAGAGCTGATTTATTTTTTTGCGCTTAAGACTGAAGCGAGCATATGCACAATCTTATGTCTCGAATACCCAGTTGTAGGGAACACAAATACCTTTAAACCTGACTAATGCCTCAAAAGCATCCACCAGCTTCCAAAATTTCCGGTGTTTGCTGAGTTTCCTGGGGTTGAAGACAGCTTTATTTGCTTGTCTCGTGAACTTCGTTTAAATAGCTGGAAATTACCCATAATCAAATGAAGCTGATTGGAAGAGGTGGGTCATGTAAACATACAAGTGCGCTCAACAACTGTTTATTGTCTATTACTCTTTGGCAGCTCGACATGATGCTGGTATCACTCAATGCGGTGTACTGCTAGGAGGGCCCCATAGGGGTGACGTCAACCACAAACATCACGAAGAATTATGTCGATTTTTACGTCAACAGCGAGCACCACGAACAAATATGTGAATATGTGAATATGTGAATATGTGAATATGTGCATATGTGAATGGTTCTGAACAAGACCAACACCAAAAAAAAAAAACGAAAAGAAAGAACATGGCGAAAAATATTTTTTCAAAGGGCAAGGCGCACAGGCTTACAAACAAGGGTTCCTGAAAACTGCGAAGAGAAATAATATTGAAAAAGGATCTAAAAAACATGTGAAAGTAACTGAAAGTGATCTTGAAGTCAAAGATTCAATGTGAAATTACAGCAACAACGAAATCCTCCATTTGAAATAACCAATCAGGATATTGGCAAGTTTTAGTTTCGGTAGATCTTGAGCTCTGAATGTACAAAAATGTCTTTGCTGCAAATCACCTTCAGAATACATGTACAAGACCTTTTCAATGAATTCGTTGGCAGGCCAGATAATATAACCGAGGCTTTCAAAATTGAGATCTACAACACAATACAATTATAATAATTTTCTTTATCCCGCCAAAGACGATTAATTACATATGATAATTGCAGTGTGTAAGCTGTTTTTTATTATTTACAATATAATAATAAAAAAATCATACTGTAATAACTCTACTTGTGTTGTTTGGGTCATACCTTGAGATGCCGAAAAAATACCAATATGTATCGTTTAACGACTTGAATGCTGTTATACACAATAATATAAGTCTCTTATCAATTCGCTTGTTGTTTTATTATCTTTTGAAGCCTTTTGTCCAGTTTTTTGCAACGCAAAACAAAGAAGTCGTTCTTGCTGATGAAAGTCAATTAAGCGCTATTATTCAAAGACGCACATGGCTGTTTTTTTTTGATCTTCAGATCTTCAAGTCATCCTATAATGAAGCAAGAATCGAAGCGAAATATTATCTCTTTTGAGACTCTGTCATCCATTTGATTTGTCATATGCCGCCTTCTGTGGCATTTGAACGTCTGTTTTATTATCATCTCGATCTGAAAAATGAAGGATGAACAGATGGAAGATGTACTATCAGAATGAGTAAAGGTTTGTTACAGGTGATACAGATACACTATGCGGCAAACTGAGAGAATATTGAAGATGAAAACATTAATTGCAGAGATGATGATGATCCGTGTATCAGGCTAAAACAGAAAAAGTGAAAAAAAAGAAACAGATCAATTCTTACTCATTCGTAATCTCATATGTGGTCAGCAGATTTTGTGAGTAAAAAGCCGTTCAAGATACCACCAAGAATTCTTTTAAGAAATAGCTGGGAACAAGGGAGCAACTTCTCAGATTTTTTAGTATACCTAGGGTGTAATTCATGAAGTAAAGTATTACCTGTTTCAGTGGCAATGACGAACTCAAAGACAGGGGATGTACTTCTCACTGTTTGCTTTCTTTATTTTTCTATCTTTTTTTGGCTCATTTGGGTTTGTTTTGACAACCCATTTTTCTCTTCAATATGCAAAAGTAAAACCAAAACTAAAAAAAAATTGAAAACCCGCAGATCTTAATTGGATCTGATCTGTAAATTCTCGCCAACTGCTTAGCTGAAATTGTAAATCCTGTTCTCCTACATTATCCCTCAAACTATAAATGGCAAAAAGAGAAAGCGAGATATGTTGCCTAGCATAGGATTCTTGCAGTTGTTATTTTACACAAGGCAATATACTACTTCTCATCATGTCTTGTAACAATCAAGGTCTAAAGGTTCTTGTACAGAGTTATAGAAAAATACCAGGTCCATCATTTACCCTGTTCACTTTGTAGATATTCGAGCGAACAAGAATACAGCGCTTTGTCAACCTTAATTGCACTAACATATAATGGAGGTGCAAGACTTGGTTGCTCACCTCACTGAAATTTACATCCTCGTTTCTTTCAGCATCTCATCGCATTTCTGAGTGCTTCTAAATGCTTCTGAAATGATTTTCTGTTTAAACAATGTATTCATGCACATATACATGCTCTAAGATTTTCTTTGCACTACTTCTGATTCTCCTGAGCTCGTATATTTTAGCACACGGAATTTAATATGAAAAAGAAAAATATAAAAATGGAAATTGAAAACTGAAAAACACAATACCAAAGGCTGGTATATAATTCAACAGAGTCAGTCTGAAATTCAATAGCTCAATCATTGAGCAGGATCTACATAGTCAAACTTTATGAGGGCAGATTGAAATTTGTAGAAATCGCCTTTCAATTTAGCTTTTTAGGTACTAAAGTGGTCATAAGTATGGACGGACCATAAACCTCTTTGATTGTCGAAGTTGAGCACAATCCCCTCTTTGCACCTATGATCAATGAAGATACTCGCCGATTGAGTAAAATGGGTGTAAATATAACTTGTTGTTAATTCTCACCTCTTTAATTATTCCTCCCGGAGAAGAGGTGATACAGTCGGGTGGTGCGTGAAGACTGAAAACATGTCAAGCAGAGAGTCTGGCTGTACTAGAAAATTTTAAGGGGCATAACTGAAGATGGACCCAATGTGTCTGTGTCAAGTCATGATTGTTTGTTTATTTTGTGCCCGCGTGACATAGATTTTATCGTTCCTATTGAACTGATTTCTTCAAGGTCGAATACCTTCATATCTTTTGAAATGATATACACCTCCGAAGTCAGTAGCTACCATCATCCTAAAACCCACAACAGGACAAGCATCTCGATGACCTATACTCCATTTCGACTGAATGCGTGCCCTCCAATGGCATGACTTCAAGATTACAACCTGCTAAAATGTTGGACCTCTACAAACTAGCACGGCGTACAAAATTTATCTTTTTCGACTTCAAAATACTTTGTACATCATACTCCATTCAGGCTATGGATCAAATTGAAGTCTTCAAAATCCTTCATGCTACAGAATTAGCTAGCACTGTCACATTGGTCTGAGATTTTTTTCAAGCGTGAAACTCTTGTGGATAAGGACTCAGATTTAAACAAGGCAACAAATAGGCGTTGTCAAATATTAACTCCAAAGTACTATCGATTACTTCTAAACAGCTTTCATTTGAAAAATAGGAGTATTAAAACGCACATGAAGAGGCGGTATAAGCAAGAGAGTTCAGTTTTTACAATTCTATTCTACGAAAGCTTTTTGCAGCTTGATTGAGCATTCGTATCACATTATTAATATCTAAGGAACCAAATTGTGTCTCTTTACAAGTATTTTCCAGCAGCATGTCACATAATGAAGGAACCTAATGTATTCTTGCCTTGACATTCGTGAATCAACTAAGTCACATGTAACAACCTTCTGAGCTTACCTCATACTTAGAGAAAAAGGCGCTTGTATCACACTTGCTCCTGTTCAAACAAAATATCTTTTTTCCCATCAAACTCATCCATACATTCTATTATAGTTTTTAGACTTTCAATCGTGGAGTTGACTCCAACTCTTAGCACCCTGTTAGAAGTACTCTTGAAGAATATCAATAAATTGTTATCTTTCAGTTCATATTCGATTTGCAACTCTGTTGGTTTTAATACCGGATCTGGCAATAATGTGCTCTGAGCTATCTTTGATTGTTTCTCATTTTCAAATGGGACAGTCAACTTGCTATCAAGATAAGGAGTTATTAGTAAACATGAACGTGAAAATTCGTCTAAACGTTTCTCAACTTACAGTGTGTACTCAAACGCAGTCTTGGACATATCAATTGTTTATCTAATCAATGTCAGATTTCCCTGTCAGTTGACAAATTTAAAACAGTTGTGTTTTTTTATTTTTTATTTTTTTCTTTTCAGATGTTTTTTTTTTGCTTAAGGCCCCAAAAAATTTTATCTATTTTAGCTATACAAAATTTGTGATTTGAGGATCGTTGTCTACTGATATATTTAAAACACTACAGTTATATATGTTGATTGGTTTATTATGCTAAAACTCATCGATCCCTGTCAACAGTGAGGCATTCCAAAAGTAATTGTTTTCGCGTGGAGCCACTGGAGGTGGTTGAAAAACTTTTCCTTCTTCTTTCGGCAATGTTTCCTTGGACTTCCCAATGTAGTAATAGCCCCCAATTCGGTTGGCTCTTTGTCAATTTCCTCTTTTTTCAACCCATCTCTGTCAATTTGACTTAGCAAGATAAAAGATAAAGAAGGCTGAAAGATCGACACTATATTGCAGTCTTATCTCTTATCTCTTTCAAAAGTAGGGTAGGCAGCCTTATCCGTCAATGGAAGCTGGGGAACCAAGTGATCTATTAACCATTAGCAGCAACCTGGTCCATTCGAAAGGCGTTATGTTGCACCTGTTCATAATACCCAGAAAACTTTTCATTATATGACATCATTTTAGGGTACTGGATCCTCAGCTCCCTTAGTTAAAGGGGAAAAACTTTATTAACAAGAGGAAAAAAAAGGCAAAAAAAGAAACAAAAAATTTTCTCTCGGACTTTTTTTTCAGGTGTTAGTCCAGCTTTTATATATATTGGGTAGGATCCCCAAACACCATGTAGAAACTAATCTCCTGTGTAAAAGTAAAGTATCTTGATATTGTTTAAATGAAATAATGTCGAAAAAAGAGGTACTCACAGACAGGACTTATGACAAGGAATTTACAGATGAGCCTACATCAGACTCATCTTCCTCTGTCCATCAATTTTGGGATAAAGATTTCACAACAAAGAGACATCTCAAAGGAAGACATTTGCAATTGATAGCAATTGGAGGTTCCATTGGTACTGGTTTATTTGTCACTATTGGTGGTGGTTTAATAAAAGGTGGACCGGGGGGTTTGTTAGTAGGAACACTGTTTTGGACAGTGATAATGTTACTATTGACATCTGCAGTTGGTGAAATGGTGGTTCAATATCCAACCCCTGCTCCATTTGTTGAAATGGCAGGAAGATGTGTTGATGAAGCTTTAGAATTCTCATCTGGTTGGAACTTTTTTTTGATGGAGGCTTTATACGTTCCATTTGAAATAACCGCTGTTTCTTCAATCATTGGTTATTGGAGAGATGACTTTTCACCACTGATTCCAATTTCCATCATCATTGCAATCTACTTTGTTGTAAACTCCGTCAACGTCAAATATTTCGGTGAAAGTGAATTTTGGTTATCAATCGGTAAATTGATCTTGTGTTTCGGTTTGATGTTCTATACTTTAATCACAATGTGTGGTGGTAACCCAAAACATGATGCGTTTGGTTTTAGATATTTTAAAGATGACCCATTTGGTACTGGATATGTCGCAAGTGGCTCTCTTGGTATTTTTGAAGGTTGGCTTTCAGCTTGGTTGACAACGGCATGTTTTTTCGTTGTTGGTCCAGAATATTTGAGTTCTGCTTGTAACGAAGTTGGATGCACAAGATCTAAAGGTGTCAGACAAGTTATATCTCTGGCTTTCAATAGTGTTATTTGGAGATTAGTCTTATTCTACATCATTGGATCTCTTTCTGTTGGTATCTTGGTTGCTCAAAATGACCCAACTTTAGTTGCCGCCCATACAGCAGGTACTTCAAACGCAGGTGCTTCACCATATGTTATCAGTATGACAAACATGGGAATCAAAGTCTTGCCAGATATTGTCAATGCTATCATTTTGTTAAGTGCTTTATCAGCCGGGAACTCATACGTATTTTGCGCTTCAAGACAATTGTACTCGTTATCCAAAAGAGGATTTGCCCCATCCTTCTTCCAGGTTTGTACAAAGAGTGGTGTACCAATATTTTGCACCATGTTCGTCATGTGCTTTGCTTGTTTATCATATATGGAATTAGGCTCTGGTGGTGCTTATACCGCTTTGACTTATATCACATCAATTTGTACTAAGTCACAGATCCTCACTTATTTCAACATGGCTATCACATATATCGGATTCTATAGAGCAACAAGAGCTCAAGGGGTTGATCTTTCAACTTATCACTATAGGTCGTGGTTCCAGCCTTACAGTATTTACATTGTCTTGTTTTTCATGACAATAGTTGCCGGTATACAAGGATATACTGTCTTTATACCAGGCTGGTGGAGTGTCGAAAATTTTATATTCTACTACATTATGATTTTCGTCAACATTGGAGCTTACATATTCTGGAAGTTGTTGAAGAGAACCAAGTTGAGAAAGCCTGAAGAAGTTGATCTTATCACTGGGTTAAAAGAAATTGACGATTATGAGTTTGAATATTTCAAAAATATGGAGGAAGAAGGTAAGCCAAAGGGTAAAGAGACGATTTTCAATAAAATGTTCACATGGGCATTTTGATAAGTTTCCTTGTTTGAGTTTTCTGTTTGATTTTTATTATAACTGGTTAAAGTTGCTTTATTATTATTGGGCATGCTTTTAAAGTTTGGGGAGTTACATCATACTATGGTTCGGTTTTGTATTCATCTACTTTCGATTCTATTTATTATCTTTGTACTAAATTAATTCAATTATATTTCCTTTATATGGGCATTATAAATTTGTTGCCTGACGTAGTTTATATGAGAAAACTTTGTTAACGGACAATCACATCCTAGTAATAAAATATGAATACTTGTATTCTTTGGGAGTTGGAGCTATTGTACCAAGGTCGATCAGTCTGCGTACCTTGGCCAGAAAGGTTCAGGCTGGGTACTGCAACAAAGACAAAGTGATAACAATATTGATAAGAAGTTACTCATAAAATGAGACCCATGGGTATACGCTCTGAATGTCTGAAAAAATTGGGAGTGACAGGGAGACGCAATATTAACAAATTCGAATGCCTATCATATACCAGCACAAAATAACAAGGCATATTAGACATTTGGCAAACTCAAGAGACCGCTACAATCAAGATATTGAACATTTTGGTACCCTCCATACGAATAAATTTGGACTCATAAATAGAATACCAAGCTACATCCCTAGATACCTATTAAGCCTTCAATTTCTCCATACCTCTCTTCATTCTTCTTACCTCTCGATTATATATTTATTTTTCTCCTTCACATCGTTGGACACATAGAAATATTCCTAGTTTCATTACTACTAACTGAACTGATGGTGTCAATCTCTAATGAGAATGGAGACACGATACATCTATAGCTTAGGTGGGTTTGTCATTCATCTGATGTTAGTTCATAACTGTAATTAGTTCATAGATATATAGTTGAGAATGAACTCTTAACTTTTCAAAAAAAAAAAAACAAATAACAAACAGCATTCCGAAAAATCAAAATATCATTTCGTTTTCATAATAATGAATAAAACACAAGACCATAAAAAAGGAGGGTTGTTGCACCTTCTCTTCATTTAATATGAAATCACCAACGGCTGATAAGAGTAGAACTTCCGCTTAAAATATAAAAAAGAAATGCGCAAACCCGGAATCGAACCGGGGGCCCAACGATGGCAACGTTGGATTTTACCACTAAACCATTTGCGCTTTTCGTTGAGCGGTAAATTTTTATGTTTAAAATCCACAGCTAGTAATACACCGGTTTTACCCTCGGAATCGTCCTCGGAAATCGATTTGGTTATCCTCTTTCATATTATGCTCCTAATTTTACTTACCTTTAATGATTTCATATTCCGAGATTACTGAACAGCTTCAAAGCTCTAAAAGGTTTTGATATTGGTCAGTGTCAAGGTCTCAATTCAGTCGTGTTGATAACTCCTTTCCTCTCTATCCTTGTTCGAAAAATATAAATTATATTACTTAAAAAATATATTTTAAAGAACTTAATTTGGTATGAGGAAAGAACCGAAATAGAAAACCACTTGAGTTTAAGGGAAGAATTCATCCCTATCATATCATTTTCCCATAGGAAACCCCAACAAGCTTACAGTATCTGACGGCTATTGCAGTTTATCATGAGAATAGAGATACAACATAACTTAGATAGGTTCAGCATTCAATGGAGGTTAGCTCAAAATTAGATTTACTTCACAGATATATAGCTGACAATAAACTCTTCGCTGGTAAAAAAAAGAAAAATTTTAGAGCCCAGCAGACATTTTGATTCGTAATTTATATCAAAGAGTAGTTTGATTTCTTATTCAGTTGTACTTGTAGCATTTGAAGTTGCTCAAGAACGGATGATTCCAACCCACAAGAGAGTTAAGAGGAATAGCCCTACGGTTTCATATATTTAAAGGCAAAAGTATTAAAATAAAATAAGAAAATTGTTTGTTTGCAGATCAGACTTATATAACTAACGTAATGTATTCCAAATTAAAATTCTTCTAAAACTGGAGTTAACGGAAGTTTTGAGCTGAAACTAGCATTTGAAAATTGTAAAACCTCAACATAAAGGATACTCATTAGTTCTTATTCTTATGTTCTTTGTCTTCATCTTTAATAATCATCAAGCTAATGATACTATTTCCGACTTCAGCAGCCGCAACAGAAGTTATTTCAGCGTTATCATAAGGAGGAGAAACCTCCACAACGTCACCTCCAACTACATTAAGCCCTTCTAATCCATCCAAAACAGTCAACAACTCTCTAGTAGACCACCCACCAATTTCAATGGTACCAGTTGCAGGAGTGAAAGCTGGATCCATCGAATCAACATCAACACTGATGTAGATAGGATCATTGTTGTCCCCGACCCTTTCTCTAATTCTTTTGATTACACCTGCAGCGCCGACCTTATCAATATCTCTTGCTAAGATTCTATCAAAACCGCAGTCAATATCATGTTCAACATCCTGTAAGCCTGGATATGGACCTCTGATTGCAGCATGAACAGATTTGTCAGATAAAAAACCCTTTTCATAAGCAAAATGTAAATAAGTTCCGTGATTTAATGATTGATAATCAGTTACATTTCCTCCAAAATAATAGGGGTTCCAAGTATCCAAATGAGAGTCAAAGTGAATAACGGTAATTTTTCCGTAGTTTTCATAGGCAGCTTTAATTGCTGGTAACGTGATGGTATGATCTCCACCTAAAGTAAAAACTTTTGGATGATTGTTTGGATTTTTCTCCGTAGTGTTGTGCTTTCTAATAGCTCTCTCAGCTCTGTAGATTTGATCCAATGCAATTCTGTTGTCCAATGGTGTGACTGGAGGGTCACCACAATCAACAATTTTGGCCCAGTTTTTGTAAGGGTTGAAGCCTGTTCTGTAAACTGAGTAAGCTGGGGCCAAACGTCTGGAGCCTAACCTGATACCAGAAGGACCAAATCTGGTACCTGGTCTGTAAGAGGTACCGGCATCGAAAGGTGCACCAACAATAGCGATATCAAAAGTTTCATCCTCAAATAATTCTGGGTCATAACAGTTTGCATAAGGTAAATGAGCAAAAGTGTCAATTCCACCGAATTCACCACCGCGATACAAAACAGCTGATCCATTGAGATCTCTCAAATCATCTTTGTCAGGAACAACATATTCGTCTTGAATACTGAAAGCGTGGAAGTTATCAGGCAAAGGCTCTGGCTGTTTCTTTACCAGGTTGGCGGCAACCGACATATCTGCACTACCCATTAGATGTCCAAATAAGTGATCAAGCAAAGACTTGTTTGGAGCTGGAGTCTTGTCTCTGACGTTGACTTGCTCAGAACTCAAAGAATTTTCAGTGAGCTCTACAGTCAATTGCATAATACTTGCATCCGGGACAGCCAAACCATTGATAAGTGAAAGTGTTGAAATAATAGAAATGAGGACAGATACTGATAATCTCATATTGTTGAATGTTATGTTTGTTAGTGTTGACCAAAAGATTGAATGCGAATCTAGGGGTTATTTATAAGCTGAATTTTTTTCACTGAATAATTAAACCGACTCTCGAAAATACAACAAAATTCCAGACTTGTTCAACTTGGGAGCAATGAAAACTACCAAAGGCTTGGTATTACTTCCTTGGTTGCATATATTCAAAGTAGATCCATCAAATTAAGTGACATTTTGATTTTGTCTTGGAAAAATTTCCCGCGCAACTTCAAAGGATCTAAAGGGGAACCTTGGTCCTATCGAAGATCTATCTACGATTCATATGGCATTCAAGTTCTTATGGCATTTAATTTCCATGGGATTTCGAGTAACCAGATAAGCTGATAATGAAAGTAAGCCTCAATTTATTGAATATCATTTTTCAAAGATAAGAAAGGATTTGTGAAAGCTGAAAATCGCTTTACCTTTCTTCCTCTGGTTTGGAAATAAATTTAAAAAAATTCGAAGGTTATTCCCTTGTATCTCTCACAAAGCAGTTTTGTCATTATGTCAGACACTAGAACAAGTTTGTTGAACAACAAAGCTACCACAACGTATGGTTTGGTAGAAGGAGACCCTGAATCATTGGAAACTCCGCTCACTTTTCTGCCATCAGTGAAGGAAGAATTCAAAAAAATCTCAAAAGATTCAATTCCGTTGATTATCACTTCCTTTCTTCAATATTCTTTGACGGTTGTTTCGATTTTTTCAGTTGGTCATATTGGATCCAAGGAGTTGGCCGCGGTTTCGTTGGCCACCATGACCTTCAATGTCACAAGCTCAATCTTTAATGGAATGTCTACCTGTCTAGATACTCTTTGCCCACAGGCATATGGTGCGAAGAACTATTATCAGGTTGGTTTTTACTTTCAGAAATGTGCCGTGATGATTTTCACTATCAACGTACCTTTGGTAACACTTTGGTGGAATTCCAACTTCTTTTTGAAGTTTGTTGTTACAGACCCAGAGCTTTCGATTCTTGCTCAAAGTTATTTAAGAGTTATGACCTTTCAACTCCAGCTTATATTCTATTCGAAACTGGAAAAAGGTTTTTGCAAGCACAAAATGTTTTTGTGGCAGCACAGTACTGCTTATTTATCGCGGGCCCTCTCAACATTGTTTTGAACTATTATTTGGTTTGGGATGAAAGGATTGGAATGGGATTTTTGGGAGCCCCTGTTGCCACTACAATCAGCTTTTGGGTAATGTGCATAATGTTATTATGCTATTGCTTCTTGACAGAGTGTAATAAGTGTTGGCCAGGATTAAATATCAAAAAGTGCTTCCAAGATTGGGGGCCTATGTTGAGCCTAGCTTTAAATGGAACTGCTATGCTCTTATCAGAGTTCATTGCCTTTGAAATTTTGACTCTAGCTTCTGCAAGGTTTGGAACAGAAACATTGGCCGCCCAGTCCATTTGCTCGACTATTGCCACATTATGTTTTCAAATACCATTTTCCGCCTCTGTCGCTGCATCAACAAGAATTTCCCATTTAGTCGGAACTGGCAAAAAGAGAGCTGCTGTATTATCTACTAGGACAACATATTACATTAGCTTTATTTTGAGTTTGATTAGTTTTAGTGTCTTATTTTGTTTTAGGGAACAAGTCGCATCCTGTTTCACCAAGGATCCAGTTGTGATTGCAACCGCCTCTACAATTCTAAGCATTTTAGCCATCAACCAATTATACGATTGTCCAAATGTGATTGGTGCTGGATGCTTAAGGGCACAAGGGCGTCAACATATCGGTAGTAGGCTAAATATGATTGCTTATTACGTTATTGCCCTTCCTTTAGCATTTTTTTTAGCATTTCATCTCGAGATGAAAGTGAAGGGTTTATGGATAGGTTTAGGCTCTGGAGTCTTCTTTTTGGCTGTTGCGGAACTTTATTTTGTGACCATATCCCCTTGGGATGATATTTTGGAGGAAGCTAAAGAGAGAAATTTACTCAATTTGTAGCTTTTTAAAACTACATACTTTTTTATTATCTACCTAGCTTGTAGAATAAGTAAAATAATGTAACAACCAGGCACATTGTCTTTGGTGTTGAGGCTCAATCTGATTAGAAATCCATTTTAAGAGCTAGTCAGAAAAAAATTGCGACCGAAAATATGAGTTCCAAAATAGATAGTCATGAAACGGTTTTAATTAAATTGACGATCCTTTTGAGTATTCCCCAATAGGATTGCAAATTATCCTTTCTAGGTCGTTCGAAAAATTGCGTCGGAATTTTGAAAGCCTTTAGTAGATAACACAGAGGTTTTAGGACTACTATTCGTTGAGGAATTAAGAAATGGGGAGACAGATTGTTCTTATGCAAGATTTCTTATCTAATCGGAGCAGTCAAAACTAAAAAAAGTAATAAAAAAAAGCGCCCTCAGCGATAAAAAAAAATTGACAACAAATAAATTTTTACAATCAAAGTAACCTTGAGGTAGTATTATCAGTTGCATTCATATCTGGATGAGGAATGACAATCTTGCTATAATTTTAAAAGGAGGATGTTTGTTATAATATAAAAGCTGAACTTTCTTTAAGTTTTATCTCACACCTGTATTTTCAATATATTTTACAGATATGATTAGTTGGGAAAATTTTTTTAAGCGCTTGGAAGTTCCACATGAGAATAAAACTCTTTCAATATTAAAGAACCCGGATTTGGAGCCGATGCCTCCAAGTAGACGTTTGTGGGGTTTTTGGAGTTATTTCGGTTATTGGTCAGTTCCTAATGTTTCAATATTTACCTACTCGATTGGATCTTCACTTCTCGCCTTGGATTTGAACATCCAGCAAACTATGGGCGCCATTACTATCGGGAATATCTTGATCGTCATTTACACTTGTTTAAACTCCAAACCAGGCTCAAAGTTCAAAATTGGGTATACTGTCTGTCAAAGAATGGTTTTTGGAATTTTTGGTTCTGGTTTAGGAATCTTGATAAGAATATTGCTATCCGTTGTATATTATGCCTCTCAAAGTTATCTTGGAGCCCTTGGTATTGATGTTATGCTCTGCTCATGGAGCAAGAGCTATATGAACATGAAAAACACTTTTCCTGAAAGCTTGGCTCTCACAAAGAGACAGTTTGTTGCCTTTTTTTTGTTCAATGTTATCGAATACGGATTTTTTTTCATCAGGCCTGAGAAGATGGGACCCCTTGTTAATGGATCTTGCTTCATCACTTTTATTGCAATGCTCGGTGTCTTTTCCTGGGGATTGAAGAAGTGTTATGACCTCACTGGAGGACCTGGTTCTATGTGGTATGAGTCTGTCGATTTACCAAAGTCAGAAATTGGGTGGGCTTGGTTACAGGCAGTTACAATATTTTATGGGGCAGTATCTCCCAACTGTACCAATATGAGCGATTACTCCCGTTTCAGCAAGAATGCAAACGGGGTATACTGGGGAACTATATTGTCAATTTTTATAACTGGTACATTAGTTCCGTGCATGGGGATGATAACCGCTTCAAATACACAAGAGATCTACGGCCAGGCAATGTGGCTACCTACAGATGTTTGCTTGAGATGGATGACAGATAATTATGTTGCTGGGGTCAGATGTGCTGCTTTCTTCTGCGGGCTAGCCTTTTCTTCTTCTCAGTTGACCTTCAACGTGTTAGCTAATGGATTTGCAGGAGGCATGGACTTATCTGGTGTTTTACCTCGTTATATTAACATTTTTAGAGGAGCTATTATCACTGCAACAGTTTCTTGGGCATGTCAACCGTGGAATTTTTACAACACAGCTTCTACTTTTAACGATGTGATGGCTTCATTTGGAGTGGTAATGTCCCCAATTATGGGTTTAATTATTTCAGATTTCTATTTGGTGAGAAAGTGCAACGTACGGGTTTCGCATCTTTATTCTCTTGATAAAGAAAAGGATTTCTATTTCAAATATGGGGTGAATTGGATAGCTATGTTTTGCTTTTTTGCGGCCACTGTTCCGGGTTTACCCGGTCTAGCAGCAACTGTCAACACTGACATCGATATTCCTATAGGACTTGTTCATTATTTTCAGAACAGTACTGTTTTTTCCTTTTTGTGTCCATTGATTTTGTACTACTTGCTTTGCTTAATTTGGCCACCAAAAGGTGTAAACGAAAAAGACGATTATGATTATTACGATTGTTTTACAGAGAAGGAATTGTTAAAACTAAGTATGGCACCATTCGATGGCTATAGAGAGGATTTGGGAGAACTTGAAGGGATATCATCTGATTCTCAAATTGAAGTTTTCGCAACAGGCGAAAAGATCTAAATGCTGTTTTTTTTTTCAAAGGTTGACGACCCTGATTCCACAGATCGCTTTGAGAACTTGCCGCTGCTCATATTATCAATTTTGTTTTTTTTCTCTTCTATATATTACTTTTCAGTTTTAACTTTCGAATGTAAGCCATGTCATCCTCTAAACCTGTATCAACAAGTGCGGGATCTTTCTTCTATCCTGCCTAATGCACTGAGTGAAAGATGGAACTGTCAAAACATTGTATAGATCCTTTTTAACTTGTAAGGACTGCAATTGCGGATGATGTATTCATTGGTTAAAACATAACTATGTGATCCAAATTGAGAGAACTTTTTTTCTTATCGAGATAAGCATGCGCTTCTTACTCACTTTTAAAATCTCGAGGAAATTTTAAAAAAAAGTATTTATAGGAGCTCATAATGACAAATCGGCCAACTTCGCAATAAATAAAGTTATGTTCAGGAAGATACTGGCCTCAACTTTATTCAAGAGGTCTCTACTGTTTACTTCTGGAAGAGCAGGAAGAACTATCACAACTCTCAGAAGGCCGCATTTCGATGATTCCGACAACCGTATAAAGTTTGGTGCGGTAATACTAGCCATTGCAACTTCCTGCTTTTTGGAGAGAGATCCAATTCGCAGTGACTCATTTAAAACCTTAACCCCAGAGGAGATCCAAAAGCACAATACACCAGAAGATTGTTGGATAGTGATTCACAATAAGGTTTATGATTTGACAGAGTTCTTGCATCGTCATCCCGGGGGAGCTGGAATTTTGTTGAAGTATGCAGGAAAGGACGCGACAGCTCTGTCCAGTCAGATTCACTCCCCTGAAGTCATCATTGCAAAGCTTACCTCCGACAGAATGATAGGAATCATGGTCGGAGAGTTTAAGGAAGTGGTTGAGGAGTTGACCGAGGAGGAAATTCAACGATTGAAAAATATCGAAAATAAACCTCCTTTGAGCCAAATTTTCAGTTTACTTGACTTTGAATATGTCGCTAAGCAAATACTTCCAAAAACTGCTTATACTTACTATGCGACTGGATGCGACGATGAATTTTCAATGAGAGAAAACCATTACGCTTATACAAGAATATTTTTCAAACCCCGAGTTTTGGCCAATACAAAAGAAGTTGATTTGTCTACCGAAATGCTAGGATGTCATGTTGAAGCTCCAATTTATATCACAGCATTCGCCGGGTCAAAATTAGCTCATCCATTTGCAGAAAAGAACTTATGTAGAGGAGCATATAAGGAAGGAATAATTGAGATGGTCCCTACTCAATTGTCATTCCCTTTCAAGGAATTTATCGATGAAGTCCCTGAAGGCCAGGAGCATTGGGCCCAGCTACATTTTTATTCAGCAGAAGACATTCAAGACTCCAAGTCACGCTTCAAGAAATTTGAAGGTTGCCCTTCGGTGAAAGGTGTATTTATTAACACTGATATTGCTGCGTTGGGTAATAGGGAGAAAGACAGAAAGATTAGAACCTTGTATGATAAAAGTGGCTCCTTGAGTGAGTTCACCAGTAGTGCCGAGGTTAGACCCACTTTGACATGGGATGATATCAAAAGATTCAAGGAAGAGACGCACCTTCCAATTGCCTTGAAGGGAGTTCAATGTCTGGAGGATGTCTTATTAGCAGCTGAGTATGGATGCAGTGCTGTTGTCCTATCCAATCATGGCGGAAGACAATTGGATTTTTCGATGCCTCCCATAGAAGTTCTTGCAGAGGCAAAACCATTACTACGTGCCAAAGGCTTGGATGATCGTATCGAGATCTACGTCGATGGAGGTATCAGAAGAGGAACCGACATCTTAAAAGCTTTGTGTCTCGGTGCTAAAGGTGTTGGGCTAGGTAGACCTTTCCTTTACAGTATGGCTGGATACGGTGAAGAAGGGGTAATTAAGACCATTCAGATCTTGAAACTGGAGTTAGAGAGAGACATGAAGTTATTGGGAGTGTCCAAGCTATCAGAGTTGAATGAGGATATGATTGACTTCAGTGGCTTGAAGATGAGAAGCAACGGTAGTGATGATCGCTTGTATAATGGGGCTTATGAACCTGTTTATTTCCCAAGATTTCAAAACCAATGATATGATATGATATGATAAAAATTTATTAAACTGTGCTATAACCCTCTAGGTTATATACACTATATAGACTAATAAATTAAAGAAATTATAAAACATACAAAACTATAGGGTGTCCCTGGAACAAAAAATTTGCCCTAGAACTGATAGATTATTTCGAGATATATAAGAAATGTTTTGTTGAATTGTATTACATTGTCTCGAGAGATAGAGCAATAGTAAAGTAAACGTACGATCTCTTGGTAATAAAGTAATTATCAAATTGAGAAATTTAAAGAAAAAGAAAAATTGATTTTTTTGCAAATCAACGAAATAAACAAATTCAACCAACATTTCTTCCGCCCGAATTGCTTTAAAATTATAACACCAAGTACTTGAGTGAGGTGGGATTGGAAAGAATTCAAGTCATAACCTCAATATTAACACTTCATAGAGTTTAAAGTCCTCATATTGCGAAACTAATTGCGTTTGAAAACTAAATTTTGATAGCTATTTGAAGCGAGGAAGCAACGTGTAAAACATGTCATTCACGGATGGACAATTGGTTTTAGGGAAAGTCCCTAGTTATAGTAAATGGCCAGCAGTGGTGGTACCGGAAGATAGAATCCCTGCTGATGTGAAGAAGGTCAAGAATAACAAAAGCCATTGCGTGTTCTTCTTTGGTAATGATCCTAGTTTCTTCTGGGGCGATTCTAAGTCGATATTTCCATTGGATATATCAACCTGTGAGAGCCAGGCAAAGAAGTCAAAGGGTCTAATTAAGAAGGCTTATCAACATGCCCTTGAATACAAAGACAATTTTTTGGGAGTATTGGAACCCCAAGAAGGATATGACGAGACTTCAATTGAGGATCTGAATGCTAAATCTGACGAGGAGAAGGAAGATGACGAGGAAATAAAGAAAGAGCTTTCTGAAGACTCTGGTTATGAAGATGAGGAGGAGGAGAAAGAAATCAAGAAACCCAAAAAGAAGACAGCTCCACTGCCGAAGAAGGAGTCCAAGAAAGCAACGGCAACATCTGCAAAGAGAAGGTCTCAAGCATCTACTTCTCTGTCTGAAGAGGAACCTCATCCGAAAAAGGCCACACCTCTGCAAACTAAAAAGAAACAACCTTCTCCTCCAGCTCATTTATCATGGAATGATGATGAAAAATATAAACATTTTTGGTTCATAAGAACAAAATTACAAAAGGGATTGATCAGCAGAACTGATCCTCCAACCACCGATGAGATGCAAACATATTCAAGCGTGTTATCAAAGTTGGAATCTTTGAGTGCTGATAACATCGTTGACTTGAACGTTCTTAAAACTACAAAACTACACAAAGTTTTGAAAGCTATAATAAAATTGGAAAAATTGGAAAGAGCGGAAGATTTCAAATTTCATCAAAGGTCTGCAAAATTGTTAGACCAGTGGTCTCCTTTAATCTTAGCCATCAAAGGCGATCGACTGGGTCGTGAAGTGACCCCTCTAGAAAAGGATAAGGTGGACGTTACGATTAGGCTGGGATCGGAATCTGATTTGAAAGAAAAAACCGGCGTCCCAACTCAAGAAAATGGAGACAAGATTCACGAGCCATTCACCCTGAAAAGGGAGGAGACTGCTGTTTGAGGATGTCAACAATATAACCATCAGTGCCATATTGCTATTCTGCCATAAACGCCGGGCTTTATCACATCGTTCAATTCACTTCTCTTTACCTTTAAAATACGTAACCGTTGTACTTTTATATTTGTTTCTGCTATTATGTCTTACTTTTTGTGTATGTATCATCTAGAATATATGAGATTTCAAGTTTGCCTGTTTGTGTTCGATGTTCAGTTCTTTTGGTCCAGGGTGATTGCATGTGAGCAAATCAAAAAAAAAAGGACAAAAAATCATCACAGAAATGCTCCACAAAATTGATTTAAAGAAAATTTGTAATCTAAAAAAACCGAGCCACTCTTCAAACTAGAATTATAGTACCGAATCTCACCTATCTGTCAGACTGATAACAGAACCAACACAAGCGCTCAAGCTGAAGTGATCTCGTATTACAAAGGGTTCCATTGATTGATCAGACTGGAAATTTGAAGTTTCACTAGCTTTCTGTTTGTCAAAAATTAGGCCACAAAAGATTTTTGTATCGGCAATTGCGACATCAAAAGTATAATACATCAATCGACAGTCAACACCTGCTATGAGCAGACCATCCAGACTACAAATGGAGGCACCAAATTTGGTGCGTCGAGCTTCGCTGACTCCTTCACCCGTGACTCCCACTGCTGTGAGCGGTACAACAACGTCGTCAAATAGCTTTATTGGTAACACTCCATTAACGGTTTTGTTCTTTATTGCCCTTGCTGTTGGTGTTTGTATTGCCTTGTTATTCATCTACTTCACTTTAAGATATTTCGTCAAGACCAAATTTGGTGTATATATTCCAAGTAGTTTTGGCAATATGGGACAAACGATGGCGGGCAGAGGCGCGGCAGGAAGATATGCCTTGGCAGGAGGAATATCCAATTTCCACAACTTCAATAATTTTGCCGATTACGCTCTCCACAGAGATTATAATACGCTCTTAGCAGTAAGAGAAAGAAGATTACAAGGAAGAAGGTACCACAAGAAGAGAAAGTTGACAAAGGAAGAAGTGGATGAGTTGTTTCCTATAAAGACGTACAATAACTGGGTAAATGGAGGGAAAGAGGATGATATCAAAAGACAGAAGGGCTTGATTTTGCATGAAAATGATCTGGAAAATATCAATCAAGAGGTCGAAGCCGAACAGGAAGATTTGAATAAACAACTTGTATCTAATGAAATTGGGTCCAGCGGTAAAGACGGAGTAACAGTACACGAAACGGATATCACCGATTTGCTGATATCTTCTTCCAAATCAATCGCTGTTGAACAAATTGAAGACAGTCCATCACATAATGTCGAAGAGGGCGTGGATATAGGGAACATAGATGACGGTTTGCATTTTTCCTCTGGAATGTGTGCTATTTGTCTTGATACATTGGAGGATGAAGATCTTGTGAGAGGATTAATTTGTGGACATGTTTTCCATCAAGATTGTATCGATCCTTGGTTGATCAACAGAAAAGCATGTTGCCCAATGTGCAAAAGGGACTACTATATGAAAGACCATTCAAACGGAGAGGGCGAAGATGGAGAGGAGGGTGCCGATGGAGAGTCCTTGATGCCTTTGGAATCAATTGCAGACTTCGTTTTACCGAGACCCATAGCATACAGAGCTCGGGAACTATTGGACGCTTATGATGCTTTGAACGCTGAAGAAACTCAAAATAGAAATAACAACGACAATGATGCGGACAACAATGATGAAAGCACTCATAATGGAGAACATGCTGTTGGAAACAATGCAAACAATCAATATAATCAAAATCCACCAAACGTAGTTTTACAAGATTTAGTTGGAATACGGGAGCTGGCTCTGGAAAAATTACCTTCATACTACAATTGGGCTAACAAGTTGTTTTGGAAATTGATGGGTATTACCAAACAAAATTTGACCGACTATTTGATAGTAAGGATTTATGAAGAAAGGAGACGAGAGAGGTTCAACAGAGAACGTCAACAAAGTAATCATACATTGTTCGCAGAAGGAACATCTGCTGTTGATGAAATTGAAATGCAGGAAGTCCCAGCCACCAGCAGAGAATCTCGAGACTTGCCACATGGGACAGAAGAGAACAACACCAGCTCAAGAAGGGCTCAAATGGAAAACATGGTATGACGGAGATGTCATAAATTGGGTTGGTTTCAGTTCATTCATTTCTTCTTCTAATCATTTGTATTTCTTTCTTTTTTTAGTTGCACTTTTTTGGGCGTTAGTATTTTCTACTAGGATATCATTCTCATTGGGCTGTGCACGTTTATATTTAATCGATTCTGTTTTGTTTTCTTATGGTAATAGAGAATAATTTATTTTGCTACAGCATTTTGGTTGAAAGCGTATTAACGATCATTTATTCTCAAAGTAAATTCTCTAGTATTCAAAAGATTAGTATATATTTTATTACATAAATGTGTAAGAGGGTGAAATACAAAATTGTACGAAAAATCGAAATGATATGATTTTGGAAAATGAGCCGTCACTCAATCAATTGACAGATATCTCCTACCCAATTGTTCTTTTTCCCCACTTTATTTCCTTTGCACCTGCCAGTCATCAGCTTCACCTTCCTTAACTGATAAATTAGCTGTAGCGTTTTCCAACTCCGTTTGTTCAACTTCATTGCTCTTCTCTGTTTTAAAAGTTGTTTCATCATCTTGATCATCATCACCTTCGACTGCTAAGACGTCAAAGTTTGAGATTTTTGTCTTTTTGACCTCGGCGGATTCTGGTTTTGTCCCTTCAGCAGGAGATTGGGTTGTTGAAGTTTTTCTTTCTTTTCTCTCTCTTGGTGGTAATGGTCCCGTCCTGGCACTACTCCAATCAATGTTATCTTGTTGTGTTCTTGGCTTCCTTTCTCTTTGTTCTCTTTGTTCTCTTGGAGGCAATTGTTGTCCGGATCTAATGTTCGACCAATCAACCTCTGGTCTTGGCTTCCTTTCTTTATATTCTCTTTGTTCTTTTTGTTCTCTTGGTGGTAATGGTCCAGATCTGATATTGGACCAATCGACTTCCGCTCTTGGTTCTCTAGGTGATCTTGATTCTCTTGTTGGCAATGGACCCGATCTGGTATTTGACCAATCTACTTCTACTCTTGGCTCTCTTGGTTCTCTTGGTGGTAATGGACCAGATCCACCTCTACCACTGGACCAATCAACTTCGGATCTTTCTTTGTATTCTCTTGGTGGTAATGGACCAGACCTAGTATTTGACCAGTCAACATCAGCTCTTGGTTCCCTTGGTTCTCTTGATTCTCTATCACCTCCAAATTCTCTTGGTGGTAAAGGACCAGATCTAACTGCACGCCAATCCATATTGGACATATCTTCTCTTGGAGGAGCTGCAACATTGACAAATACTCTTCTGTCATTGCAACTGGTTCCTGATAAATTTAAAGAATCTTCTAATAAGGTTCTTGAGTTGAATTCGACAAAGGCAAAACCCTTTGGTCTATCGTTCAGAATGTCTTTTGGAATCGACACTTCGACAATATCTTCTGATTTACATAACAAACCTCTTACAAACCAGGTAGCTAATGATTGTTCAGTGATATCCCAAGGACAATTGGATACCTTGGCCCTCCAAGGAGCAGCATCAGGAATTGGAAATTCTTTTCTTTCACGCATTTCTCTATCTTGGTACTCATGTCTTGAAGAAGAGTCTCCACCGGAACGACGGAATGGCTCAGGACCTGATCCTTCTTCTGACCTATGTGATGTAGTCTGCGGAATAGAGATAGAAGCGAAATCAACTTCGTCATCTGCCCATGAACCTCCAAACTTATCATCCTTAAGGAAGGAACCCAAGTCCATCTTAATACCTTTCTTTGGACCCATTTTTCACTGCTTTAGTTTATATTACACTATTGATTTTGATCCCGATTTGGATAATGACTATTAAAACTCTATTGAAGGAATAAAAGCGTCTATATGTGTTTAATGTAATTAGTCACCTCTGTTGATAAAATCAAAATTTTTCAAAAGAAAAAAATTTTCCCAAAATGCTCAAAAGTGGAAATCTCCTGCAGCCCCTTTTTCTGCTACTGATAAACTGATTTCTTAGACACAAGAAGAAGCGCAAGACTGAAATATGATAATTGCAAAGAAAAAAGGATACACAAGGGATCAGTTGTCAAAATAAAACTTCAACATGGAGACCTATCAATCAATTGGCTCATCTAAGGATGGTTTCAATGCGATAGTGGTGGTGACCTCATTGCTGGTAGTCATCAGCTCGCTGTATCTCTTTGTGAAGTTCATGTTTTACTGGAAGTTTGGTATATGGATTTCATCCATAAACATATTTCTATGGAAGTTGAGAAAGTTGTACTTCACAAATAAGAAATTGACTTTGAAACTAAGGAGCTTCGGGATAAGGATAAATCTATTTGATTCACATCACAAGCTTATCAATTTCAATATAGAAGGTCTCAACATTGAGATCAATGATGAAATTTCGAAAAATAATAACAAAAAGAGAGCTCCGGCATCGAATACAGAAGAATTGTTAAGTCAATACTTGAGACCCATTTCAATTTATCCCAAGTCAGAGCTCGTGAGATTCTCCTTAAGACATTTAACACGGTTCATACCCAGTATCGGCATCAGGATCACTGACATTAAATTATCCGTCAAAAATACTCCTATAAAATTTTGTATCCAGGAATTGGAATTATCAACAGATTATAAGATTCATTCAGGTGATAAGATATTGAAGTTTGTGACAAACCTGAGCGTTTCTGAAGTAAACTTTACGTTCAAAGATGAGAGATCACCAATAAGCTCAATGATAATAATCAGGCTTGCTGGTATTATTGACTTGCAGGAAGGTATAATTTCCAATCTCTCGAGTGAGTTCAAATCATTTTCGTTGACAATACCTACGTTTTCTGTTTTGAGATGCTTTGTGTTCATTTTGAATCATTTCAAAGAAAAGCAGAAAAAACAGACCAGGCAAAGAGATGAAAGACCTCCGTTAAAAAGGTCAAACGATTCCTTATTTGCCGAAGACGTCTGTTTCCTGTCATTGGTGGTGCATTTAATAAAAGAGACCAGTTTGCGGTTTGACAATGTTACTATAGACAAGATACCATTGATATCTTCCTATGAGTTATCTCAAATATGTAATGATGACTTTTTAACCAACTATGGTGATCAATTGGTATTTTTGAAATTCCAGTTAAAATCAGTCTCTGCTAATTATTCAGTTTTGAAGGAAAATAATGCTGGATTTGACATCAATTTCCAAAAAGGTGACCACCCTTTCCAATTTGTTGTGACTGCAATGCAGTCATTAATATCACTTGACTTGAGTCATTTAACTCATAGTGATTTGACTTGTAAACCTATCGAGTGTTACGAATTATTAAACATCCCAAGTATCACAGTTTCATCCGTTACAAATACTTTATATCTGTTGTTGAAAAGAATAGAGAAAGGCTCACAGTACGCTGATGCTTTGTTAAATTTCAATTGCTCAGTGTCGAACCCAATCATTGACATCTCCACTGTGCACTTGGGAATTATCATATCAAGACTTCTTACAATAAATTATCATAATAAATTACACAAGAAAACAAAAGAAGAACACAGCACTGAACTTCACTCCGGATTTTCGAGGCTTGAATACATTTATTATCTTTCTTCGATTTGGCCTCTGCTTAATCTCAAACTTTTAGTAGAGCGTCCAACGATGATTTTGAAAACAACTTTCAAAGAAAATCATACTATTTCCATGACAGTGCTAACAACATCGTTGATTAATATTGGTGTTGTAACAACTAAAAGTATCAATTTTGACGGTGATTTGGTTTATTACCTTAAAGGTAATGGTAATGTATCTGATTTGAAATTGTCCTTTATAAAAAAGATGACCAATCAACAATCATTGACTCCCGACTCTGTCGTATTTGAGTTGGCAAGAGACCAACAAATCATGAAGTCTAGTGAATTAAACTTGAAATTCGATTCGAAAATTTTGCCCGAGGCAAAGATAGCGTGTCACCTTGATTACGGATCATTTTCTATCGATCTTTCAAATTTGGTTATATTGAATGGACTCAGTGAAATATTAACAGATATAGATGACAATGTGGTCCACCTCACCCTCAACCAGTTTTCTGAATTAGAGCAACTACGGAAACCTAAGGCTAAAACAAATGTCTCAAAATTGCTTCGAGATATGGTCTTCAGAGACTTACCCGACTGGTTTGATAGCTTCAAAATGGGTGGATCCCAGTTTAAGGTTGTTACAGGTAGTAGATCGGTTTTGATCCCAGCAGAATTGGTGACAAAATTGAACTTGCCTGATATTATTGACAACGTTGATGGTAATTTGAGAAAAATCTCATTCTCAATTCTGGATTGGCACGTAAATGTGAACAACAACAAAACGGGTTCTGGTTTGGGAGCTTCTACTTCGGAAGACCCTATGACTAAGGACACGATTACGGCAATAGAATCCGACACATCTAGCTCAGAGGAGGGAGAACTTGAAGAATACTGGAAAATTACGTCCACTTGGAAAAATGCGAATTCTAGAGTGTATACGGAAGCTAAATCTCAAGATGGTGAAGTCAATCCTTATTCAATGAAACTGTCTACTATGTCCAAGTTGCCCAATTTGACGTTTTCTTTGCGGTCCACTTTTGATTCCGAGAGTGGAGAAACTGCTTTGAAACTTGAAGGCGATTGCGATCAAGTCTCAATTCAGTATTCTTTAATAAACCATTTCTTAATTATTTCATCATTTCACCTTTTGAACAACACTTTGTTCAAACCAGCATTTCTGAGATTTAGGAAAACGAAAAATACAAAAGATGCTGCAACTCGCACAACACGGCCTAGTGATACAAAAGTGACGTTAAATGAATTTTTGAAAGTTTTCCATGTGCGGATTCACCTCCATCAGTTCAGTGTTGTAAACCGCCTTGCTGAAGAGTTTAATATCAAAATAGATGGTGTCAAGACGATTTTACTTTTACAACCTGGCTCTGATTTGTTAATAAGTAATTGCTTATTTAGAATATTGGTGGAATCTCCTACATCTCCTGGCTACTGGACCAGATTTTTATCCGTCAATAGCTCCAAAGTTCGAGTTGATTTTACTAAGATCTTGAATAAGGGAGACCGCTTGATCGATGAAATTGGAACAATTGTGGACATATCCAATTCTGGAGCAAGGGTTGGTATTCCTCATCAATTCGTTGTGCACAAGCTTTTCGATCAAGTCTCAGTTGCTTACAAAACTATAAAGCAACTACATCACTCTTTGAAATACAATGATACCGAAATTGTTATTTATCCACATGAAATGAAAACTCCAAGATTTCCGAAGATTAAACTTAAATCCAAAAGGTTTATGTTCAGAATGGAGGATGACCCGTTTGAAAGTGAACTAAGCATGATTTTCCAGTTGGGTGCGATCGAACAGAGAAGGAGATTAGAGAAATTTGCTAATTTCAAGCTGAAGCTTCAAGAAAACCTTCAATCGGAACACGTGGAAGCAAAGATGAATGTGAGAAACATTAATGTTGACGGTTTGCTTGAACCTGAAACGATTCGTAAGCACAACCACAATTTAAGCTTCAACAATCGTAACTCCACGGACCCTGGGCCTTTGGGCTCGCCATCTATCAGGTCCAGTAAGAATGACAATGTAACAGCAGGAATTCATAAGATCGATGAATGGGACAAAAAATTATTTTTGTTCAGAAAGCATTTATCTCGTTCCTGGATTGAGTTGGTTCGTGATTATAGACAAAAGATGATTGATAAAATTGATGATAATTCAAAATTTTTGTGGGGCTTACTAAAGCCGTCAAGTTACCCTCCTAGTTTCAATCATAAACTTATCGGATATCCTAAAAGTGCTCCTTTGATGTTCATGACAATGGAGAATGTTGAGCTAACGATAAAATCTCCAAACTTTCCCTTGGAGAAAGTCTCTGAATACATCCATGACATTGGTAAGGGAGTGCCCTTAACTACCAAATACACAATCATGTTCCCAATGTCAATAGATTTGAAGGTGAAAGAGTTGAGAATTCATATCAGAGATTACCCGTTACCTCTATTCTTTATTCCAGAAATTTCGCAAGCGCAAGACCAAAACTTGAGCGCTTTGCGAATAACCGGAACATTTGTGGTAGGCGAGGAACTCTCTCAAAGACCCGAGAACATCAGAACAATTTATGTTCCCTTGGTACCTCTGGCTAAAAAATCTGTCAATGACAAGTATTTTGCTTTGAACGTACCAAAGACTATTGCTTCAATCAAATTGTTCACAAACTTGCAAATAAATATCAACACTGAGAATTCCACCAGGTTCACATGGGGTCAATCTTATCAACCAGCTCTTCAGCAAATAATTTTAAATTTCGACAACTTCTCAAAACCACAATTAGATCCTTCGGAGAAAGTTGGATTTTGGGATAAAGTCAGGTCCATTTTGCATGCCAGAGTACAATTCAAATGGCGTCCTAAGGGCGAGCTTATAGTGTCCTTGAAAGGTGGAAGAAATCCATACCACCTTATGGGGACTTCTGCTGGATTTTTATTGATTTTCAAAGACAACGTAGTACTTGATATTAATAAGGAAGATAATCCCAAAGAATTCTTGTGTGCCCAATCTGGAGAGGTTGGTTGGAGTATTGCGAATCACTTTGCATTGCCCTTGTTAATCTGGTATAAAGAGAGCTCACAATCTCTTTTTGTACCAGACACTGATGACATGTACTTGAGATCAATTGCTGGTTATTATCTAGAAGATCAAGAAGGCTACAACCCACTGAGATTGGAAGCAATGTCTAAGTTATTTCAACAAAAGAATGTAATCAGGTTGTCTGGAAATGTTTTGTTCAAGATCGGATTGAGTTTCGAAAGAGATCAAAATGGACAGAGAACCCATGAGTTTAGACCTCACTATGACGTTAGGTTGTCAAACCCAATTTACGTGAACGATGTTGAGCACTACGATGCCTATGAAGGGTTCAGAAGTAAATATGCACATTTGTCTTTGTCACTTTCGTCCCCTGAAAACTCTTCACCGGAATCTCAAACCCATTCGAACAAATCTTACAATGTGCTGCACTTATCGCCTGCTTTTTTCTTTCTCTTTTTTGCTTGGTGGAAACTTTTCAGTGGTAATATGGAATTGCCTGTACGTCGTGGTGCTCTTTTTGGTCCGAACATGGCATCTAAGAAGTTTTCTGAAGTGCTTTCGACATTCCAATTTCAATTCTTGATATCTCCTTTACATATATCTCATATATACAGAGATGCGGTTGAAATGGATACAGAAGATTCAAAAACTGAGTGTCTTGGATTGAAAACTAAGGTTGACAGTTTTACTGTTGATTTGCATCAAAGAAAGGAAGCCATGGTTAACAAGTATAGTGAGCTCGACAAAACCATGAGCATTCAGAAAATGAAAATGTATTTGGGTGAAGTGGACATAGCCAATGTTGATTTAAGAGCAGTTAAAGCCATTTTCAAGGGAAGAAGTGGAGGCGATGATGAAGATGTACTTGAGTTTGGAGAACACGCAAATTATCTGGATTCAAACGTCTTCAAAACGTTTGACAATGACATTTCTTGGCTAGACTTGGATGATTTCGAAGAGGTTGGTCTATGCAGCATCAAAAACAGTGGTTATTTTGTAAGGATATCTCCATTGTTATTCACACCGAGATTTACATACTTAAGACAGTTAGATCATACTATGCCTCAAGGGGTCACTCCAGCGGATAATGAATTTGCTCATGATTGTGTGTTAGGAGCTAACAAGTTTATAGAGACTCAAAAGCTTTTACTCAAAAGCAGATTGGAAGAGCTAGAGACTCAGTTAGCTTCCGCAAAGACCAAGGGAGTCGTCAACAACTTGAACAAAGGAGTGAAGAATGTACAAGAGCTTTTGAAGGTTATCTCTGTTAGTGGAAAGCAACATGATCTTCTGGACGAAGATACTGAACGTGGTTTCAACAACAAGTTTTTGATTCATAACGTTCAAGTTAAGTGGAACACACAAGTGAGAGACATTGTCTTTAGGTATTATCATTTTTTGTCCATGAGAAGAGCGTCGCAACATTATTTAAGGTATCTGTCGTACGCAACAGTAGAGAAGATAATGGAAGATCAAAGAAGAAAGATGGAATCAGAAGAGGCCAAACTTGAAAGATTTCAAACCTTCAAGTCTGAGTATCTTGAAGAGCATCACACTAGAAGGGATGAATTCACCTATGATGATATTACATGTTGCGAAAGATTGGATAACTTTGACGAAGATTTGAGAAAAATTCTTGATTCCTCCTTCAGAAGTACAGATGACTACTTAATAAAATTAATTTCACCGCAAATACAATTGTGCACTGATGAGGTTGAAAGTGATTCTTGCGTTTTGATCACCTCTCCTGAAATTGAAATGAAAATTGTGTCCATCAAACAATCATCTTCTTTTGATGAGGATGGAAATGTTATATTGATTGACAATGAAGACGCAGTGCTAGAGAAAAGATATGGCTCTTTGTTCAAGGATGCCAACATTTTCGTGGTTTACAAAAAGGAAGTTGTTCCTAACGTCATGTCTCTATATACGGAGGATTGTTATGGATCAACCTCAAACTGGCCGCCATGGATAGGGGTTGAATTATGTTACGATGGTGAGTCATTGAACGAGAATATGATTTTAAGAAAGACGTCCCTTGTATTCAGATATGACCAAGTCCGTGACCTGATTACGAACTCCAATCTTAACGACAGAAAGAGAGTGATAGTTGATATACCTCAAGTGGTGACATCATGTGACTCTGATCAATATTATGCCTTCTATGACATGGTATTGAACCTTTTGATGTACAAAGAGCCATCTGACACTGAATTTCATGAAAAATTGACGTCCTTAATTTTGACTACAGATTTCACAGACTTGTACGTAGTCAGAGACAGGATAAGGAGTCTTCAAACTTCATTTTCAACCTTACGCCATATCGGTGAAAGTTTACTGTTCAAAAGGGCCGTTTTATCAGATGAAGACCACAAAACTTTAGTTCTAGTCACCGAAACTAAAAATGCAATTCTATCAGAGTTGTTTTTATTGATGAGATTAGTTTCTAAAGGAACAACCTCTTCCGCTGTGAACAAAGATGAGGAGTTAGAGTGGACAATAAGAGCGGATAAGATAGTTGTCCACATGTTGGACGAAAAAAGATGTCTGTTTGTTGACTTGATAGTCAAGGATGGTGTTTTTAGAAGAATAGAAGAAAGCTCCAACTCCAACACAAACATTGTACAAGTGAGTGAGCTTGATGCATACAATCTAGAAAAACATGCAGTATTTCCTGAAATGATGACATCCTACAACGCCAAGCATGGACATAAAGAACTGGTAGGTAATGGTCATCTTAGCTCTGAAGATTCAGACAAGACGATCGTTCTCGAGTGGGTGATGGATATACCAGTGGGTGGAATAAAAGTTGTGAGAAGTGTGATTGTCAATTTATTGCCATTGAAGATCTCGTTAGATCAATCAACAGGAGAGAAATTATTTAATTATCTCTTCCCTCCAACGGCAGAGAATCCTCATCAGCATAAGAACATCTTGACAGCAAACAGCGTTAAGGTTGACCACAATTATGAGGATGAAAAATTACTCGAATTAAAAAGAAAGAAGAAAGGATTTGCACCAAGGAGATTCCGAACATTTATTAATGATGATGGACATTCCAGTGATTCTTCTGAATTATCATCAGTTAAATCGCCCGACTCTAATAAGAGTAGATCATTCTTATCGTTGAGACCATCGAAAACTACAGCCTCTTTAGCATCGTCAAGTTCATCAATACCTTCAATTGCAGCAAGAACTACAGATCCAAAATATGTGTCACAAATGATCAACAGAGCTTCTACATTTATGTCAATAGTGGCATTAACTATCAACAGCTTTGTTTTAAATATATCTTTTAGAGGCGAGGGTAAATATAGATTGGTCAATGTTAGTAACTTGACTTTGAAGCTTCCGAAATTGCAATTTCATAACAAAATTTGGACAATCGAAGAGTTATTCAATCACATCAAAAAATTGGTCATTAAACTGTTGTTGAATCATTCTGGAGTTATCATAGCTAACAAGTTGACGCCTCATAAGAGAAAGTCAACACAAATTCACAGGCCTCAAGAAGACATTGAAACAATCACTTGAACTAATAATTGTAAAATTTATTTTTTTATGTACTATTTTTAATTAACGTTATGTGTATTATACCAAGATAAATCAGAATTTAACTACAAGAAGATGATGTAAATGATTAAAATAGATCTTTATTTTAATTTATCTTATACAAATCATTAAACCTCAGAAACTAAAACAGAAAACCCCAGAAATTTATTATTTTTGAAGACGTTGTTTTTAAGTAATCAAAATAATTAAGCTTCTAAAGCTAATCTACCTTTAGCGTTGGTGATTCTAATGTTTAAAGCTTTGGCTTTAGCTAATAAATCAACTCTGTTCTTAGCTGAGACATTGTGAGCAATTTCAGCGGCGTAAGTTTTGTTGTGCATGGTTAAGACTTCTAATTCTTTCAAGTTGGAAACTAAGAAAACTTTGTGACCTGATTTAGTCATGTGCTTAGTCTTTTTGTTTGAACCATAACCAATTGATGGTTGTGAAATGGTACCTCTGAATCTTCTTCTGACACATGAATCAATACCCTTTTGTTTTCTCCAGTTTTCAGAGACACGGTGGTATCTGTCTGAATGATGACGCTTGAACTTCTTAGCGTGCTTCTTAACAATCTTTGGGTGTGGTAATGCTGGAGCCATCTAAAAGAAAATTAAACAGTTAGTATTTTTTCACTCACTTGAAAATTAAATTGAGGGTCTAATATGGGCATGAACCATTTAGTGAGATATTCGCAGGAAATATGGAAGCCACTTGTGAAGGAGTAGTGTTTCAGTTGCTCATCGAGATAATATAATTTGAATATTTCAACATTCCATCCAACTTGTGATATGGGTGTTCTCAAAGTACTCATTGAATGATGAAAATTTTTAGTGGCGATAAACAACTTGTACAAATCCATTGTGAATGAGCTTGATGACTACAGTAACTGTTCTATTCCATTGGTAATGATTTCAGACAATATTAGATCCAACATTTGATGGTGATGAGTGATAACATACCTTTAATGATTGATATTTGTATATACTACTTAAGACAAACTAAGTAAAACTTTCAATTTTTTTATTAATTGAAAAAAAAAAAGTCTTTGTCTGCCAACTGATTTTGGGAGAGCAGAAACTTCCTTTCACGGGCAAATGGAATTTTCTTTTCTTACACGCACTCAGGGCCAGTCACGCTGGACATCCCAAAAGGGAAGCTGAACTTACAAAAAAACAACCTATATGCGATCACGTGAGGGAAATGTCAAAAACTGTAACTTACACATCGTTACACCTCAAAATATACCGGAATCACCCAAACTGGGGCTGTTAGCTACTTTAGTCCTCTTTTGGCCCAAAAAAACAAATACTTAACAAACTTATCGATAAACCAAACTGAATAGATATCACTGCACTGCAAATCGTCAAGAGTTGAATAGCTACCATTTATAACGGGTCACTATAACTTCGTTTTGTTGGAATCGTGTGTCTGGCTCACTCAACATCACAGATAACTGGAAATAGCATGCCAGCAATCATGGATGTGTCTGATAATACCGATCAAAGTGGGATCAATGGTAATGGAACTATTGCAAACAATTCAAAAACACCAGAGAGTCAGGTTTACTTCATAGATAAAAACAGTAAGTTCAATTAATATAACTAGATCCGCTGTGTGTTTCAAATTTTTCATTTACTAACAGATAATTTTTCATCACAGAAAGATATGAGCCATTACTGCCATCAGCAGACTCTAACTTGATAGAATTGTATGGATTGAGTGAAATATCCAAATCTGTTGCTCGTTCCAATCCAGATGGATCAAAAGGTGTTAAATTGAGAAAATCTTACAAGAACCATATATCGGACTTACCAGGCAAACACGTTATACCGAAAGAGA
The DNA here is from genome assembly GCA_030567655.1 of Nakazawaea ernobii. Lineage (NCBI taxonomy): Eukaryota > Fungi > Ascomycota > Pichiomycetes > Alaninales > Pachysolenaceae > Nakazawaea > Nakazawaea ernobii. The sequence goes on from JAJLSN010000004.1 coordinate 90,301, forward strand.
GAAACCTTTCGTACATTGCATTCCAACCAAGGGAACAAATGCAACCGGTAGATATCAAACCTCTTGATGAGCTGTATCTTCGACAATGTCTCAATTTTGATAAAACAAACGGCGCTATACCTGGCTTCGAAGTGGCCAAGTTAGGAATGATTGATGACGATACTGCCACTACAACAGCAACTACGAATACAAACAGAAAACGTAAGGCTGACGATACGCTGTATAATCTTGCCAAGAAAAAACTCAAGAACGTGTAGCGTGGTGATTTAGCTCGAATGGTATGGGGAAATTATAGATAGTTCTATTAATAATGAATATTAAAAAAATACAAAAATGTCAAAAACTAGCAGAATTTAGAAAATATGACGACAGAAAAAACAAAATAAAAAAAAAAAAAAAAGCAAAAAAAGTTCTGGTTGCAATAAAGAACTACACAATTTGCAAGACTAAAAGACTGTATATTGTTAGACTTCGCAAAAGTGATGGTATCCTCAGGTATTTCAGAAAGGAGTGAGGCCGTCCCAGGGCATTCGTTGGATGAACCCACGCCCTCAATCAAGCTGGACTCCTCTTCTGCAAATACATCACCATCACCAGGTACCACCACCTCCAACCTGGCGTTAAATTCTTCGAATCCATTCATCACCAACAAAAAAGCCGGTAGCTCCAGTCATTTGAAACCATCCAGAAGGTCGTCATCGACACCAAACCCATCGCCGCTGAAACAGTCAACCTCGAAAAACCCCTTTCACTTTCTACATGCCCACGACAAGCAAAAGGATAATGATAATGATAGTGGGGTAAGACAGAGAGCCAAATCATTTTTACATCTCAAGAAAGCTTCCACCAATCATCAGCATCCTGTATCACACCCTCCTACTGCCAGGAAGTTGGAAAAGGCAAGCAGTAGCTCTCAGCTAAATCAGAAGAATAAAGATAAATTAACATTGGCCAATGGTGCTTGCGTTGTTCCTCCTACTAAGGAGAAGAAGCCTATATTCAATCCATACGGGATGAAAGATGGTCCAACGGTAGGTCAACAGAATCTGGCATTTTTCTTGGAGGACTCGGATGTCAAGAACACGCTTCCGTTGCCCATCGAGAGTCCGAATGACCATTTACCTGCTGATATGCAAGAGTTGCAAGTTGAATTGACAGATTTCTATGAGGTTCCTGAAAAATCCAAGTCAAAAATGATTGGTGATGGGGCTTCTTCTGATGTACGCGTTGTCAATGAAATTGGTAACAAACAAAAGAAGTATGCTTTGAAAAAATTACTTTTGTTCAAGGGGGAATCAGCAGAACATTTTTATAAAAGAGTTGCTGCAGAATTTGTTATTGCCAAAAATGTCTCCAATGGGTTTCATATAGTGACCACTCTGGAGTTGTTGAGGGTTGGCTCAAACGGAGGTATGAACCGCGGCTGGGGGATCACCATGGAGTATTGTGAAGGTGGTGATTTATTCTCGTTAGCTACTAATCCTGGATGGAGATCTGTGGCAAGGGAGGACAAGTTTTGCATCTTCAAGCAAATTGCATTCGGTATCAAATTCTTACACGAAAAGGACATTGCACATATTGATTTGAAACCAGAGAATGTCTTATTGACGAAAAATGGGGTTGTAAAATTGACTGATTTTGGTATTTCAAGATTTGCCCACAAGGTTGTTGGTAATTTTGACAGTGAAATTAATTATATCACCAAACCTGTTGGAAGTGCTCCTTACTCCCCACCTGAAATGATGGAATTGGAGAGAAATAAAAACATTACAGTTGAACCTTTTAAAGTTGATATGTGGGCTCTTGGTGTATTGTTAAGTGTCTTGTTTTATTCCAAGTTACCATTCAACGAAGCTTCAAATAGAGATGAAAATTATAGAAAATATCTTTTGTCTTTGACATCTTTTGCAGCCAAATATAATCCAGGTATGAAGACAATTGGTATGGGCCCAGGGATTGATTATAAATTGGCTGAAAAATTCCAATCAAAAGAAGCCTCATATATGTGTTGGAGATTGATGGATCCTTCAGATACCAGACGTTATACGTTGGAGCAATTGTTTTGTGACCCATTTTTTGGAAAGATTAAGACATGTACAGATGAGTTTAGCCATTTAGCAGAGCCGGACGATGAGTTGTGTAATCATGATCATGTATTGGAATTGAGAAATCAAAATTATAATTCTAGTGTCAACACTAGTAGTGATTCTTTGCACAGACCTATCAAGTCAATGTTGGATATTCCACTGGATGCTGCTTCATTTTCATTATCAAGAAGTTCATCGGCATCTTCCATGTCAACTACCACTTCTTCAATGGCATCCTTGAGAAATTCAAACGTTCAACAGGAACCACCTGTTACTAACTCACCCGTCAGATCAATGCTCGACCCACTTCCTACAAGGCCAACTCAGAATCAACAATCACAACCACCTTCATCGGCTTCATTGGAGCGTCGTAAATCTTATGATACAAATGGGAAATTTAATATTCTCAAATCAGCATCCGGTACTGTTAATGATTCACCAGCAAGGACAAACGGAACAATTGCAGATGCACATCAAGGACAGGAACATGTTTCAGAGTTGCCACCTTTGAAGGAGGAAGTTACAGAAAGAGCCGGAGATGAGAGTATAAATGTTATTGGGAACAACAATGTTGAAGAGAAGGAAAACCCCAATTCCACGCCTAGCGATTCCAAAAATGAATCGGTATCATCATTACCAAAGCAAAGGGTTTATAAAGATACCAATGTTGGTGACAATGATGCTTTGCAAATTGATCAAGAGCATGGATTGATTGATAGTCATTGTTTGATTTCAGATGATACGTTGAAGAAGTGTTGTTGTTATGACTCAAGAGTTAGACATAAACACGCTTTTTAGTTTCATAATATCAAAAGGGTTGCAATTTCAATACAAAACAATAGTTTAACCGTAAAGTGGTTTCCCGCTTCTTTTATATTTTTGTTAATTTCTTACTTTTATTGTTTTATGTCTTTATGCTTTTCATTTTGGCTCTATCTTTCTCAAGTTTCAAAAGGCGGGGGGTTTCATTATTTTATTTTATTTTATTTTATTTTATTTTATTCTATTTTAAATTATCTTTTTTTGCATTTTAAAAACCGTTTACAATCTATATGTGATTAGATTTCAAAAAATGTTTGCTCAGGTTCTGTATTTTTTTTATATATAAATGAATAATTTTTATTATTGTTTATAATTTATCTGTTAAATTTTGTGTTGTGGAATAATAATCTTCACAAGCAAGAATGGGATATATAAAAATTACAAAATCCATTTATCAACATCTTTACCCATCATTTTCAAATCTGTCAAGATTTCTTCATCGTTCAATTTAGAAGAAGTTGTATACAATTTCATAACTTTTTGTAATTGCAGTGAATAATCATTTGCATTTAATAAGCCGCCACTGAATCCATTTGAATCTCTTATCGATTTAGCTAAATTACTCAACTTCTTACTAGATGGAGATGAAGATCTCTTTGAAGATTTGGCCGATCTTGTATTTGGTGACATTAATTGCTGTTGCTGTTGATTATGTGGGGCTTTAGAATTTTCGAAATATTTGATAATTTTAGAATAAAAATTCGTACTTGTATCAGTGATGAATTCAAATTCATTGGAATCTAATAATGGCGTATAATCATCAAGTTGATATTGTTGTTGTACAGGTGTTTTTTTAAATTTTTTCAATGCTGGTGGTTGTGGCCTCTTCAGTTTCCCGAATTTTTTCAGTTTGGAAAAAAACAGAGGAGTAGCTGTGGTGGTACTACCAGTGTTGCTAGTAGTTAAATCTGTATCGGAAGATGATGTTTCAGTGGACATTTGAATAGTTGTAGTCACATCTTTAGTAGGTTTGAGAATCTCACAATTGTTAATATTATTATGATTATTATTATTGTTATTAATTTCATCATCATTCAAATTTGAATTCTTTGAGCCAAAACTTTTGATGAATCTTCCACTTTTCAGACTAGAAATATCCAAGAATTCCTTATCTAAATCATTCCCTATGATTTCCTTTTGATAAATCAAGAAATTTTTAACATTTAATAATTTTTGTAAAATCAATTGAGTAAAATCTTGATAAATTGATAAAGAATCATCAAAGTATAATCTTAAATTTTCATTCCTTTCAAAATCTCTAAAGTTTTTCACCCTTAACAATTCAAAATCACGCTCCTCCTCTAATCCAACTGTTTCCAATTTGAATTCATCATCTTGGCCCTTTTGAACATTTTCAATTTTTTGTAAAATTTCAGCTTTTCTCAATTGGAAATTCCTCTCCAGCTCTTCATTAAAAGATTCGTTCAACATTTCATAATCTTCAAGAACGTCAAATTTCCTCTTTTCAATTTTTTTCAGTTGATCAAGTTTGTCATCATCATCATCATCATCAAGTGACTTTATCGATTTTTCCACACCATTGAATTTCAAATCTGAACCACGTTCAATGAAATCCCCATCTTTTTCCACTGTCACTTTGTTTACTATATATGGTGCAACTCTGTTATATTTAATTTGATTGTAGTAATTATCCAAATCATTTCCGTCTTGGAAATAATAATTTTCCATTTTCCTATCCATGAATGCCAATTCTTCTTCAGTTTCTGACTCTTGTTCGGCATTAACATTGTTATTTATATCATTATTGTCATTATTGTTATTATTATTATTGTCATCATTATTATCATTATTATCATCATCATACCCATTGTAATTTCCATCCAAGTCCGCATTTTTTTCCAATTTCCTTTTCAATTTTAGCAAGTGATCTAAGGACCCAACAGCTTTATAAAAATCTACATCAATCTCTGGTAAACTCGAAGATGCTTCTAATAATGAAAGAAGGTTGGCTTTTTCCAAATTCGGGTTTGGTGGATAATGTGGAATTAAATTTGGACCATTTGAACCTGATCTAGCTGGAGGTGGAGGTGGGAAAATGGGCATTGGCGGGACAAACGATGAAGATAATCTTGACCTTCTTCTGCTTGATTTTGAGTCATCCAGTGATGTATTATCCAATGCTGGAGTAGTTTCGTATAAAGGTGTTTCATCTTTTGGATTGATTGGAGTTTCATCTTGAGCAATATTAGAAGTAGGAGGAGGAGGGATCATCATTTGTGGGGGAGGATACATTCCCAGCACCGGTGGTTGAAAATCAAGAGGATATGGAGGATAACGCAGTGGTGGCTGCTGACCTAACTGCGGTTGAGGAATGGCATGGGTTGACAATTCTGGAGGGAAAGGGGGAGGAAAGGGGATCATACCATATGGTGCACCATAAAAGGGAGGAAATGGTCCAAAAGGAGGAGGAAAGGGTATTCTTTGAGGTTGTTGGTCTTGATTTGGTTCCATAATGGGCATAGTCGGTTGTTGTTGTTGTTGTTGTTGTTGTTGCTCAAGTTTTTCATTTTGAGAAATTTCCAGATCAGCAACATTTGTTGCACCATTTGAAGGGATTGGAGATAAAATATAAGTTATCCCTACATTATTGGTTTTTGACAAAGACTCGTTTTCAACTATGTGAGGTGAGATTGGGGAATTTTTTGTTCCCAATTGTGTTGGCTGTTGCTGTTGTTGTTGTGGTGGTGGTTGTGGTGGTTGTGGTATCGCAAGGGATGGAGATTCATGTTTAGGAGAAGATACGGGGCGCCATCTAATCTTTGTATGCAATTTTTCCAGTTTCTTTAATGGCGAGGATAAGTTCTTGGAGACGTCTTCTGTTTTAATCTTGGTCGTTGTTGGTGGCGATGATGATGACGTTTCTGATAAATTTTCATCATTGACAATATTATTACTACTCTCGGGTAAATTAATAACATCATTTGAACTCTTATCAGGTTTCATCTGTTGTAATTTTTTCTGTTGCTTTGTGAAGTAGAAATTGTTTTGCTTAACGGTTTTCTCATCTGTATTAATCAATTTGAATAACTTGTTGTTGGTTGTACGTCCATTTTTAATGGAGTGTATAAATTCAATAGGTTGATGATCTGCATCTCGTTCTGCTTTTCTCTTACTATCATTTTGGACAGTGGGCCTCAGCTTGTGGTGTTTCGAAGTTGTTGTTGTGTTGGCAGAGGTGTTGGGGTGTGAAGACTTTGTGCTTCCTCTGTCTTGATCCATCATCCACTGATACTAGAAAGTGGATATGATTTGTAAAGAACAAGTAAAGATGCTGCTGTGTCTCTCTCTCTTGTTCTCTCTTGTTCCCAATTTTTTTCTTGTCGTTTTTGCGTTTTCTGGCCATTTCCCTTTGGAGCCGGATTGAGCTCATCGCAACGACTTTTCTGCCTGTCTCTGGGACAAAATTAAATAATTGACTTGATACGATAGATATACAGGTATAGTACAAGAGAATGTCGGAGAGAAAGGTGATCAACAAGTACTACCCGCCAGACTTTGACCCTTTGAAAGTGCCGCTGGTACGGAAGAAGAAGAACAGTCAGAACAAAGATGTTTTACAAACAGTGAGGTTGATGACACCATTTTCAATGAGATGTTTATCATGTAATGAGTATATTGCCAAGAGTAAGAAGTTTAATGCCAGAAAGCAAGATACCAATGAACGATATTTACAGCAGAAAATCTTCAGGTTCCATATACGATGTCCCAGTTGTAATGGAGAGATAATTTTCAGAACCGATCCTAGAAGAAGTGATTTTGTGATGGAGTTAGGAGGAGAGAGAAATTATAATCCAGTGGCAAACAAACAACAAGAGACTAAATTGGAAACTTATGATGAAGTCTTGGAAAGACTACAGAAAGAGGAAGAATTAGAAAAGGAAGAATTGCTGAATAAGGATAAATTGAACAAGATGACTAAAGTTCAAGCTTTAGAAGAAAAACTTTTAGAGCAAGAGGAAGAAGATCGTATGAATGAGGAACTTTCCAAGATGACAGCCAAGATGAAACGACAAGATGGAACAGTTATTAATTTGCAAAATGAAGAAGGAGAAGGAGATGATGATGATGACCTTGATAAATTAGCACTGCAAGAGTTTTCCAAATTTAAGCAACTGCAACAGGAGGCACGGGGTGTTTCCAAAACCCCTGGTATAGATATAGTGGCACCATCAGTGAGGCTGGATGATGTAGCGATGGATAAAGAGAAGAGTGAAAAGAAGACAAAAACAGGAGGAGGATTAGTTTCAGGTTATGATAGTTCGTCGGAAGAAGAAGAAGAAGAAGAAGTGATTAGAAAAGTTGTGGTTGGGAAAAAAAGGCTGTTAAATCTGATGACAGCATCTAGTAAAAGGGTAAGAAATGTCTTATAAATTTGATAATGATTACTATATCTGTCTGTCTGTCTGTCTGTGGGTGTTGTCGTAAGTGTAAATAGGCAAAAAGAAAAAAAATAAAATTTATAGAAGAGACAAATTTTTAAATTAGACAATATTTATACTCTACATTTATATCTACATCTATATCTATATCTATTAACAGAGAGATCAAGCAAGAGGTTATCAAGAGGTCAAGACAAGAATGGATCTATCAAATCTATCAAGTAATTTACCACCAACATCTCCAATAACAGAGGAATCAATCCAGGAATTATCTAATGAGATAACGACAAATTTTAAAGATGCAGCTAAATCGGTACTGGCATTATATCGATTATCACATTCTAAAAATTCGTTATTGGTGAGTAAAGGGTATTTGGATTGTCTAAATGACGTGTTGCGGATGATATCAAATGGTGAGGATGTTGAAGATTGGGCATTGATGAAGAAGAATGAATTGACAAGGATGAATAGAAATGATAATAATAATAACGGTAATGTGGATTTTGTAACAACGGCGAATAGTGACAATAGTGCATCGGACGTTGTGTCAAGTCATGATCATGATCAAGATCAAGATGACGAAGAAGATTATGATGCGATAACAGAGGGGAATAATGATATACATCTTGATGAAGATACAGAGCAACAAAAGGATCTGATCAAGAGATTCAAATTGAATAATGTATCCCCTGCACCTTTCAAATTCCCACCGAGTATGATTCCATTATCATTAAACCATTCCAATGTGCAACATTATATTCCAAGATCAAAGAGAGCAGTACCGAAGATGAATACAGATATTGCAGAACAGCAGCAGCAGCAGCAGCAACAACAACAACAGCAACAACAACAAGAGACTAGTGAAGAAGATGAAGAGATACTATCCGACGATTACAAGAGACGGATGTCAGGGGTGAATGGCGGGTATGCGGAGAAGAAGTTTAGGTTTAGGTGATGTGTGTATCTGTATACATGTATAGCATAGAGCATAGAGCATAAGCGTATGAAATGATGAAGATGATGTACAGCCCCCAACTTCTGTATTGGGACGTGAACGCAATTGCGAAGAAAAAGGTCGTGTCTGTGGCACCACAACTACAACCATAAGCAGCAACTACCGCAACGGGCAGTGTGCGAGCTTCCCAGAGGGGGCTGGCTGTCCCGAATAGGCAATTCCAAAATACACTGAAAGTGAAATTTGTGTCTGTAAAGAGTAAATTGTTGTTGTTATGCGCTGTATTAACTGCTCTATGTATGTATGTACTACACCTCTACACAACAACAACAACAACAACAACAACAACAACAACAACAATAACAATGGAACAACAAGAGAAAATGTAAATAATAAAAATCTCTCTCTCTCTCTTGTGTTATTGTCTATGCCCTTTCTCCCTCCCTCTCTCTGTTCATCATTTAATATATATTTGTTAATTTATTACTTTATTTGTTTATGACATAAATTTATATATTACACCAATTTCATTTCATTTACCATTTAAATATATATACACATCTATTTATTATACTACACTCTATTATACTATATTATACTACACTATACTATACTATACATATATATATATACGCTATACTATACTATACTATACTATAATACTCACTACCCACTACACATACAATGAGATTAAGATTATTTAGCCATATTTTCCAAATATTATTTTTAGCAGGTGGTACCTTGTTATTATTATTGATTGTATTATCAGGTTCAATTGACCACTTCCCAATCAACAGATTTTATTGGATCCAGGGAGATACTTCCAAAATCAGTGGTGCTCCCTCTTATTCGAGATGGACATTTTGGGGACTCTGTGAGAAGCAAGGTTCCAACAGTGTTTCTTGTACAAGTCAAAATCCAGCTTATCCATTCTCACCAGTTGATAATTTCGGCACCACTCAAAATGTTCCAAGTCAATTCATAACAAATAGAGACACTTTTTATTATTTGACAAGATGTTCATGGGCTTTCTTTTTAATCTCTTTGGTTTTCATTGGTGTTTCATTTATTTCATCATTATTTGCATGGTTTTGGAATTCACTGAGATCTGTATTAACTTTATTCGTTTCACTTGGTTTATTGTTCACCACACTGGCAATTGCCATACAAACTGCTGCCGTTGTATTGGGTAAAAATGCTTTTAAAGATGCCAATTTAGATCATCACATTGGTGTTGACTTGTTGGCTATTGGATGGGCTTCATTTGTCGTTGTATTAATAGCATGGTTTGGTACTTGTTGTGCTCAAATCTCCTCTGCTTATAAGAAACACAAAGAATTCGTTTCCTCCAATGAAAAGGGTTACGCTGCAACTGGTGGTGTTGGTGGTGGTGCTACTGGTATCATTGGTGACGATGAAGAACCTTACCCTGTTCCACATACTGCTCAACCAGCTCCAACTCTGACTATTGCACAACCTATTCCAAGTGGTCAACAAAATCAAGGTACCTTACTGTCAAATGAAGGTGGGATCAGATTCTTCAAGATTAGAAGAAATAATAAAGGTGATGAAGAATCAGAATGAAGAGGATAATTAATTGAGATTTTCAAATTGAAATTGTATTATTATTATTATCATTATTATTATCATTGTTATTACCCATCATCATAATTATTACCACTACAGTCACCATTTTTTTCCATCTACAACTACTTTTTATCATTTTTATCACCTGCTCAATCAATCAATCAATCAATCAACATTATTACTACTTTTTAGCTTTTGTGATGATGATGATGATGTTTTAATTATCATATTAGTGTTTTTTTACAAATTTCTTATCACGCTCGGAATCACTCAAATTTTCGTTCTTTTTATATTTCCCTTGTTATTTGGCAATGCTAATGTGCTTTTATATTGCCATGAGACATTATTAAATTGATTGTCTGTTACATCAATCAGTTTAATTTTTTTCACAAAATCAAATTCCCATCCAATTTACCCAATCCAAATCCCACTTTTTAATCTTTTTGCTATATAATTATCTTTTTGTGTTATTGTTGTTGTTCTTTTTTTGTCGACACAAAACAGTCGTTGAGTTTTATGCTATATATCCTAATTAATCTTTAGCTTTAATTGTTTCTTTCTAGTACTTTCTTGTAAAAATTATCCATGTAAACTTAATCTTGGCTCTGTACCCAGCAACTAATTAACCACACACCAACCGTCCTCGAAACTATAAATTCAACACATGAAATCTTGAACCAGATCTGCTCCTCGATGAAATTTATTACAAGTCAGGAGGGCAAAATTCTATTGTTTCTTGTCGCTGTTGTTGTTGTTGCACCTTGTTTCTTTTTGTTTTTTATTATTATTGCTCGCTCATGCCCTGCCTGCGTTAATTAAGTTTCAGTTTTCAGTTTTCAGTTTTCAGCGACAAATTTTTTTTTTTTGTTTTTGTTTTTCTTTTGGTACATACATCAAAACAAGCAATTCATCTCATCTGTCTGTGTTGGCTTGAATTTGTTTGTTGTTTGGCCTGGCTGGCTGTCTAACTGCTTTCCTTTCTTGTCTGTATTGGTGGGACTGTGCACGAACAACAACGGATTAGGGAATTTCCCTTCATATAACATCCAATATTTATTTCATTCATTTTATTCACTCGCTCTTTCAATTCATCATTGAAGAATTCTTCTCCTTTTCCTATCCCTCATCGCACTACTGAGTCCCTTTTGAGATTTCTTATTAAACCGAATTATCAACTCTTCAGAGACACCAATTGATTTCATCTTTGCTTCAAAGTTAGTACCCAGTTGTAGTTTTAAAAATTTGTAATTTGCAATGGCCAAATCCTTGATAATATCGTCATTTGTACAGTTCTTACTTGCGTCATGAGCGAGATTGGCAAAGATGTTGAATAGTTTCGTATAATATTCATTGGCGAATCCAAATACCAAGAACATATTATGAATTGTCATTGATTCAACTTCATCCTCTTTCCTTAATCCTCTCAAGATGGACTCGATTTTTGACGTATCCCTCAAACCTTTCTTATCACTCTGACGTATCTTTACGTCAAGCCTTTGTAGCACATCATCAATTTTACAATATTGATGTGTTATGTGATACGATATATGGGAAAATTCATCATTGGTTTTAATTGTGGAAATGTGGAAAGCAATTGCAAACTGCACAGTGATATCTCGTAACTTTCCCAGTCTTGGAAATATAAGAGTCCCTAATTGATAACAACGTTCCTTGAAATGCACTTTGAATGAATAAATGACTCTCCAGCAATTCATGATTTCGATATTTTAACCCAGTAGTCAACAAGTTATTACTTCCAAACACTTCGATTAAAAACCTGCTGGGGTCTTGTTGAAGTCTATCAAGTACACTTTCTGAAAATACCAATGGCTGTGTGTCGATTATCGCACCACTGGTTTCATCAGAATCCACTGGCTGGTTCACCTTGGCAACAACCACCGTCCCCGGTTTCAACACCTCAGCAGCATCATCATTATTATTATTGTTGGTATTCCAATCACCAATATTGGACTCAATATCAATACCTGTCTCTGGATTATTCAACAATCCCACATCTGCAGTAGATGATATTCGCAGCGCCTGTACTTGCTCCTCCTCATTGGCATTGAAATCATCATTGAGATCAACAGTGACTTTGTTATTACACGGAATGGTGCTCGATTCGTTATCATCCTCAAAATCCACACTGTCATCATCATCATCATCATCATCATCCCAATCGTCGTTCAAGATTTCATCCAATACCCCGTTTGCTGGACTTGTAACAACAGCAGCAGCAACAGCTGGACTCCTTCTCCCACAAAGATCTCGTCCTTTGTCATCTTTTAACAATATTTGACGATTCAATTCAACGATTTGCTCATCTTTCAAAGATATTTGTGATTTCAAATCACGTACTTCAATCTCTTTCAATTCTGAATACCGATGTTCATTCCGCCATAGATCCACCGTTTGAAGGAATTGAGTATTTGTCTGTTGATATCTCAACTCTAAATCATTACACCGTTCTTCCAACTCTTGTTTAAGTCTTTTTAAACTATTATTTTGTTTTGTACTCCGTTTTAACCCAAGGGAATACTTTTCTAGTTGTTTCTCCATCTGCTGACTACGTCTCCTGGACTCATTAAGTTTCTCTTGTAATTCGTTGTACTTATCTTTGAAGCGCCTAATGCCCATGTGAGAGATTAAAGATGTCATTGTTGACTGGTTTTATGGTGACTGATCCAAAGGAAACGATGTAAGTGATAATACGTGACTTTTTTTGTTTTTGTTTTTGTTTTGATCCCCTTTTTTGGCGTTTTTTATTTCTTCTCATCTCTTCTCTTGCCCAACCAAGCACACTGAACTGCGTAAGACTTTCTTTGAGAATGGCAACAACGCCAGAGAGACGAGCACCAAGGGTACTTTCTATTAATAATCAGCTCGAGCAATCAAAATGGGCTCCCGGTAGGTTCGTCACTACTATACGTTTTCAGGGGCTTTTGACGAGGAGGGCCTAAATTTACTTGGCCTGCCTGGTCTATTTTATCTGCTATTATTTCCCTCTCTTTTCATCAAGACAGCCCCAATTATTCAAAGCTATTAATCCTCAGCAATTGCTGTGAATGAACAAATTTCACATCTCTAGTATTAACTGAGGCACTCAAGCTTATTATTTTTTATATACCAGTAATGGTCAAAGGTGGAAAGAGATAAAATTTCTATCAATTTGAATATGTTTTCATTTTCATTACAACAACGTAACATAACACAATTCTAGCAGGATTCTTCTGGACATGCCACGCCGCCGCCCCGTTACAACTTTCTGCCTCAAGTTGGAACGAAGGGCGAGGGGGGGCAACCTGGAAGTATAGCAGTATATTGAAATTGGATAGTATAACAATACATCATAGATTATAACCAAAAAGTGTGACATAGGGCAATATAGCATCGTGTTACTTACATTACAGTAGAGTGAGCTAAAGGAAGTGGAGTCATTCCAACTCCAGATGATATATCTTTAAATTAGTTAGAAATTATGGATATTGGAATTGATAGTATTGCCATTCATTCTCAATAAAAGTTCCTGTTTAATTTTCAATCGTCAGCTGAAGCAACACCATTTTTGAAACTTGTGTTGATGAATGAATGGAGTAACAGATGAAAAATGTTGACTGGGTTTGTTATTTTTGGGAAAAAAAATATAAATTAAATAAAATATATATCACAAAAAATAGATGAGGTCTTTGTTATTGAATAATTAATATTCACATCGGCTTAACCATGCATAAAGACAGACTCAGTTTGTTTCTTACGTAATATATCGAAATTCGCTAAATGGTAATCCTCAGATCTGAAGTTTTTACAATTTGTATAACTTCTATATCTTCAGATTTTCAATAGTGGAACGCTGCGATTTATATCTGTATCTATTATGATTTCTTCATTTCACACATCACATTATAATCTCGTTCATTTGATGATTTCATTCATTTCATTGACAACATCTGTTGTTCGTTTCCGTCCTATTCTATAACTCATCGCTTTGTATAGTCCATTTTGAGACCTTATTTTGAAACTACTAATGAGATTTTCAGAGACCCCAAAGGATCTCATTTTTTCTTCAAACTTATCACCCACTTGATATGTCAGAAACTTGAACTGGCGATCGCTTTAAGTCTTGATCATGTCGTCATTAAAACTTATATTTGCCGCATCTTTTGCGAGGTTCACAAAGGTATTGATTAATTTCGTATAATGTTCACTAGTGACCCCAGATACTAATAACATGTTACGAGCCGTAATTGTCTCAAGTCCACCTCCTTCTAATCCCCTTAATATTGATTCCACCTTGGACATGTCCCTACCTCTCTTGTTACCCAGACTTAATTTCATGTCAAGTCTTTCAAGCACGTTATCAACTTTACATCTTGTATGATCTGTGTAACGAAGTATCCTCGTAAAATCACCATATTCCTCCATCATGCAAACACAAAATTCGCAAACGGCACATATGTAATGTCTTCCAGATTTTATACTATATAACAAAGACCCAATTCTTAATTAAGCGCCCTGGAAAGCGTTAAAATATATAGACGTCTTTTCAGCAAACCGCGGTCGCGGTACCCCAATGTGTTGTTGGACCCAAAGCGTTCACTTGAGAATTTATCCGGGTCTTTCTGAAGTCTGTTGAGTAATTTTTTGAAAGTATTATTGGCTGTGTGCCAATGATTATAACAATGCTTTCATCAAAATCTATTCCCTTTTTCACTTTTGGGAATCGATCAGAATTATCATCCGAACTATCTCAAAACTATCGCCAGCGCCAGAAACTATTTTCACTTCGTGTACTTCTTCATTGCTGGGAGTGACATAATTATTGGACTAATTATTGATATTAGTATTATCCAAGCTACCGTACCAATCTCCATTCAAGTCTGAGATTGGTCCTTGATCGATTGTAAACGGTTAAACAATTATCTCAAGCTTGCCTTTCTTCTTGCGATGCCCCACAACTGCCTTTTCTCTGCAATGGGCAGAAAAAACAAATAATCTGCCAAACAAATTGATGCAGAGGCCTTTTTTTTAAAAAAAAACCTTGAGGGTATAAGTTTTAGCAAATGACTCAAATAAAGATCAACTTTATACACTGAATAATGCTCACATTCACCTCTTTATTCAATCCGGGTAGATATCATCATCAAGTGTCTATCCGTCATTTTATATCAACGTCCATAAAATTTCAATCCAACACCGGTCGTCGTCAAAACACATTATTCCAAGATATAAAAACCTTGTATAAAGATCCAAATGTTGATGCGGTCAAGAGATCAAATGAAATACTTGATATTTTCAAAAAAGCTCAATTGCAAAGTATCTTCGACCCACGATACCAGTCGATAATTTCAAACATTAAGAATGATATTGATATACGTAATGATTTTATATTTGAATTGAATCAAATCTTTGAAGTTTATCATCAAAATAAGCAACATGATGATGATTACAAATTTGAGCTGATTGATTATTCACAACCTAAAAAGAAGTCACACACATTTTTTGGTAAACATTTGACAAAGAAGCAATCTATTGCGATTTATTTCGGTTCAATGAGTGCCTTGCTAGTGGGCGTGACATTGTATGGTGTACAGGATTTAAATATTTTCCAATTTACTGGGTTGTTTGGATTGGTGTTGTGGATATCATTCACTTTTAATCCATTCTGATCCATAAATTGGAAACGTTCTCAAAAAAAATTCTACACTAGCACATAATGGATACCTCAATTAGGCTTCTGCTTTTAGTTGTACAAGGCGAGGAGGGTGAAACTATCAGACTAAATCATAACGACAAGTTTTTTGACGTTCACTGGGAAGTAACATTTTTGGGTGCAGAATTATACAGGTTCAGTTACCTTCTGTAAAAGTGATTATTAATGGCATTTCTTGAACCCGCTGATGAAAAAAGGTTACACTGCGTTTTTATAGTTGTTCTTCTACAATTATGATTTCAATTGATAAGGGGAAAATTTACCTCAAGGTCAATGCGTTTGTGTCAGTAGAACTATAACATCTAAATTGAAATCCGTTGACGTAGATACCAGCATCACTCTCATGTACAATATTATTCTTTTTGGTTTCTCAGCACTTCTGAGGTTTCAAACTTTTCTCAAATTTCAAGAAAATCTAGCTACATTACATGTCACTATATCAAAGTCCGTTGTTATAAGCTCTTGTCCAAAAAGGATCAATCGCTTACTGCTGTTCCTTTTAAAGTTGATAAGTTCCAAAAAATCAAAAAAATCTGTAGCCGGAAACAGAAAATAGATGTTTATATCGCCCTATGAGTATAAGGCAAACGAGATAAGAAATATTTAAATTAATTTTATATGTAAACTTTTACATAGTTTTTTTGTAAAACTTACTCAACAACACAACATCCATCATGTTAGCAAGACTCGTTACCTTATTAGCGTGTAGCTCAATAGCTGTGCATTCGTTTGACTTCTTTGGTTTAATTCCTAACGGTGAACAATTGCTTCAATTGGATGAAAATGAAAGCTTGTTAAACCGTATCATTGATAAATATGACTATGGTGTTGAGTTTAAGAACAATCCTGAATTGAAAGAAATGTGGGATGAAATGACTTCCGTGTATTCCGAAGACGTCATCTCAAAAGCTGTTGACAAGTTAGCATTGGAACAATCAATTTCTTCGCCAATGAACAAAGTTAAAAGCTTTCAAAATTCAAAAGAATGGGAATACACTGCGAATTCAAAACATCCAGGTTACAATTTAAGGTCTAAGCAACCAACTTTCCCTGAGTTTTTAAACATTGATAAAGTTAAACAATACGCTGGATATCTTGATATAGAAGAATATGATAAACATTTCTTTTATTGGTTTTTTGAATCGAGAAATGACCCTGTCAATGATCCAGTTATCTTATGGTTAAACGGTGGACCTGGGTGCTCCAGTATGACTGGATTGTTTTTCGAATTGGGACCATCTTCAATAGGTCCTGATTTAAAACCAATTTATAACCCATTTTCATGGAACTCGAATGCTTCAGTTATCTTTTTAGATGAACCTGTCAATGTCGGATATTCTCATTCTTCTAAGCAAATCTTTAGTTCAAAGGATGCAGCTACTGATGTATATTCATTTTTAGAGTTATTTTTCGAAAAATTCTCTCACTTAACCAAAAATGAATTCCACATTGCTGGTGAGAGTTATCTGGGTCACTACATTCCTGCTATTCTGCATGAAATCGTCAAACATGATGACAGGATTTTCAACTTCAAATCGGTAATGATCGGTAATGGTATCACCGATCCAGAAAAGCAAGTTGCATCATACGTTCCAATGGCTTGTGGCGGTGGTGGTTACAAATCCGTTCTTACAGATGAACAATGTGATGATATCGCTAAGCAGGTACCTAGATGTCAAGCGCTGATTGGAGTTTGTTACAAATATGAGAATCCAGTCACTTGTGTATTGCCAATGTTTGTATGCGAGGGAATCTCAGAGGCGTATTCAAAGACTGGATTGAATCCTTATGACATCAGAATCCCATGTGGTGACAGTGATTTATGTTATGAAGAGATGAATTACGTTTCCGATTTCTTGAACTTACCATTGGTTATGATGCTGCTTGGTGCTGAAGTGGAAAACTTTACAAGTTGTAGTCAACAAGTTGGGATTGGATTCCTGTTGTATGGTGATATGGAAAGACCACATCAACAATATATCACTGAGATCTTGGGGTTGGGAATTCCTGTATTGATCTATGCAGGTGATAAGGACTATATCTGTAATTGGTTAGGAAATCATTACTGGACTGAACTGTTGGAATGGGAAGGTATGTTTGGATTTCAAGCTGCTCCTTTACAAAATTGGACAACTTTGGAAGGTGAACATACAGGTGAAGTTAAGAGCTTTGGCAACTTAACATTTTTAAGAGTTTATGATGCTGGACATATGGTACCTTTCAACCAACCTGCAGCTTCTTTGGATATGGTGAACAGATGGATTGGTGGTGATTATACTTTTGGTTATTAGTTTTTTTAAATTTCAGTTCTACCTTATTATATCAAATTTTTTTCAAGTTTTCATTTAAAAATAACATTAATTATAATCTTTTTCAGTTTATCGATATATCGAAGGTAGGAGAAGAAAATAGAAAGAAAACGCGAAGAGACGGGCATGAATGATTCTAAATTGAACTTATCAGTCAAAAAAGTTGGTGACATTCGAGCTCTTCTTACAATCGACGATTACCTCTGCACAAACTTGATGTTTCATACCCAGTTAAATGTACATATGAAGCTTCGACCAGCTTCAGAAAATTGAAGAATATTTAGCCTAAAACTTAAAATAGAATTTCAAAGATCAGAAGTGTTTGGTGTAATTAGTTCCATATTGTATGTTTGTTTAAAACGAGACGAGTCTTGCCTTGGAAAGAGGAGATTGACAGAGGTGATTTGAAAAAAAAGGTATATATCTACAAAACTTCTTGAGCAATGAACTAGTCAGGTCTGTTGTCCTGTGTTGCCACAATATACTAATCTCTCTATAACCACCATCATCTCCTCTTTCTTCTTGGCCCCCGTTCCTATATAACCGATCTGGTCACATATTTTGTGGTTTTTTTCGTGATTTTTTCGTTGCTTCAGTGACCAAGATTTGACATTGACAGTGATAGATGACACACGCCGAACTCCGATAAAAACTGTACAGGAGCAAAAGATATACATTACAGGCTAGATATATACATTGTAGTGAAGTATTGTTATACAGCTTTGAAGTCAAAACATGTCTTGGCTTACTATTGGCCAATGAGTTGTTACTATTTTCAGGACTCAATTTAGACGAATCAAAAGCTGTGTAAAGAAAATGTGCATTTCGTTTATAGAAACATACAATTCAAAAAGTTGTACGATTTTTTTAAATTTGCACCTCTTCCCTGTAGATCTTTGAGTGTTATGATACTATATTAGATCATTTGTGTAGTAACTGAGAGTTGAATCTTGCTCAACGTTAAATAATAATGTACAAACATCAAATTTTTTTATAGTAAATCTCCCACTTTGTTTCGGATATCGACGAATAGAATTTAAGCATCATAATAATTCATCAGCAATAGGCATAAAACAAAAAAATGAGACGATTTTTTTGATTTACTGAGGGAATTTTTAAGCATTGGGCTTATTGTCATCTATTGACTAACCAAACAAATGGCGTCTTCGAGAAGGTACTAAATGTTTCAATAATAAGGTGATTGCAGTCAATTGACCAATTGTAGTTGATCGAATTACTCACGTTTCTCTCTAGTTGTCTTTCGCGGTTGAATAATATTGAAAAGTGGAGTGAAAAGCCATGATGGAAAAAAGTCTCCACTTTGAAACCATTTTTTTTGGGATTTTGTCATTTTTGTGGAGTACATAAAATATATAAAAATGGCTTCACTCCCCCTCTCTCCCTACCATCAATTACGGGGCAGTCTCTAACTCATACAATCTTCACATCATGTCATCAATCATAAGAATAAGACCATCGACTATCCCAAGATTGAATTCTATTCCTTCTGTGGTCTCCTTTAGAAGTTTCCACTACGCAAGCGGTAGAAATGATGAGATCAATACAAGAGCGATCGATGTCTATCATGATTTAATTTCGGTATACACAGATCAAAAGATGACGGCGTCCTTGAAGCAAAGATTAGTGAAGGGAATGTTCTTAACTAATGATATCAAGGATATGTCTAATCCCATTTTCAGAAGATTGAATGGTATAATCAGACAAGATCCAAATTTGATGGATGCGGAGAAATTGGATTTGATTTCATCTTTGAATACCAACCATACATTATTCGAAGAAGAATATAACACTTATACTATTGATGAAGACTTGTCAATACGTGACGTGATGAAAAACGAAAATTTCCTGAAGAAAACAATAACCGCTGCTGGTGTCATTGGATTGAGTTTATTCAGCATCATCACTCTTGCATCAATCGTCTAATACAACCATCTTATGTGGGTGGTTGTGGTCGGCGAAAATTTTAGCAATGTGCTTTGTCTTTTAAAAGTCATTGCTAATCTAGGTTTCATTATTTTTTTGTGTTACAAGAAGAATGTTTATCTATCTATTTTATTATTATTTATTGAAACCAGTTTTGATGTATTTCAAACTGGCTTATTTATTCTTTACTTATTTATTGAAACCATCATCATTCCCCAAGCAATTCCATCATCAGGATATCATACAGCATCACAAAGAGAAAGAGTTCAGAAGAAATGCTGGTTCATTTCCTGTTTTAATGATGCTGGTTGGTTGGTTGGTTGGTTGCTAAAGGATCTGATTGGCTTATTTATGCTCATGACCCATCTTTATTTATCTATTTATTAACGAACTACAGAAATACCTCAATGGAGAAGAGGTGATCAATTTGTCTTATTTGATTGGCCGGACCCAATTTTACATCATTGAATTCAGTGACCCCCATTATTTATTTACCTATTTATTTTCACTTATTTAACTTATTTATAAGCTGAATTTTTTTGATTGCTTGAAATTGGCCCGTTACATTTTAGACCAGGCTTATTGACTATAGATCTCCAAAACTTTTTTTATCACTTTGAAAACTATTTAAAAAATAAAATGTGATTTTTTTTTTTTGATAAATGCAATATTGTAAAACTTTGTATAGCTGTACTCCTATTTTGATCCTGAAAATAACCTCAAACCAAGAATCGAATGCTTGAATTTTTTAGTGTTCTTTCCAGGTAAAATTTTTGGAATCTCCCCTTCTTCAGTATGTTCCACTGAAATGATGCGATGCTGAAGTTCTGGATGTGCACGTGGTTCTACATAGTTCAACCTTTCAGTACTGATTTTCTTACTACTACGTGGGATTTCAGCAACAGGATTTGACTGTGTAAATGGGAGATATTCCCCCTTTGAATTCATGGATAGTACTGTAGTTGGTAATAATGCATCTTCATTTGCATATATGAAATCTGCATATTTGAATTTTATATCGTTAAATTTGGTAATCTTAGCAATTAAAAGATTTAATAGCTTTATCCAGCAATGTTGTAATTGTGCATCAAAGGCATCAACAAATGCCAATTTCAATAATTCGATAGTGACAAGTTTTAAAAGTTCTAAACGCTCATGAGTCGTGTTATATATCCTTAATTGAGTTAACCCCCAATGGTTTAGATATGAGTCTAAACTGTCAAAATTATCAATAGAAACCATTGCAATGACCAAACATTTTGTGAATTCGATAGTTTGATGATAGTCTACTGCTCCTATTTCAGTGATCAGTTCTAATTCTTCTGGATCTAACACAAGTGGGATTTGACTCCAAAAAATCTCAGATTTTAAAGCTTCTGAAATGTTTTCATATTGTCTACCAATGATTTCCTCGGGGAATTGTGGTACAAGTTCAACGAACCATGATTTTTTCAAAATTTCGATTTCAGTTTTGGTCAATGATTCAGTTTGAGTATTTGGCAACGGTTCATGCTCAATCTTTGTTGCATTAATTGATGATTTTGTACTCTTTGAATTTTCTGTATGCACACTTCTAAAGCTAGCAAGGCTCGATTGTAAACTCATCTTTTAAAAGTAAATTTGCAGCTTTAAGCATCTTTTAAATATTGTAGATTCAGATCTATCGGTATATATAATATGACAAGGTTGTCAGTTTGATTCCTTGCTTTTATTTCGATTTACGCTCAACCCAATGAGCGTCCGTCGATTTACACTTAATTAACCCAATGAGCGTCATCATCCCGCCTCAAAATTTTAAAAGGTGTAAAAATACCGTAGAAAATTGAGATGAACAACACTCAACTAGTAATTACTCCTAGATCGTTTTATGTAGATGGAGCTACCTTGTTTGCACTCTTTAGTTGTATTGTACAGCATCTAGTTGTTACCTTGATCACCTGAATAGAGCTTGGAAAAAAAAAAAACAATCGCTTGATGTATTCAGGATTTACAAGAAAATCGTCAATCACGTAAACAGTATACTTTAAAATCATCCGAGAAAATTGGATATGTACTACTATTGTTACCACTCATCATTCTCATTGACTATTTATTTCCATAGAAATTAGCAAAGAATGAAAACACCTGAAGAATTGAAGATCTTGAACTTTTTCGATTTCAGTTTTCCAATAAGGATTCACATGATAAAAGAGATTTGAAGTTAGTTCATTTCACTTATAAAATCTACTGAACTCTATTACAGATATCATCGTTCTTAGCGGATCTTCCAGCTTTGGCATATTTGTAGACCAAATCTCATGATGAAATCTAGATTTGACATTGATGATAATCAGCTAAAAGGATTTTATAAACGATTCCTTATTCAGTTGATTATACTGATATTTTCAAGTCAAAAAGACAAAGCCAGTGTTATGCAAAAAGTCCAGAATAACACCACCTCCTTTGGAAAGTTTTTTCAAGTGAAAGGGCATCATTGTAATCAGTGGTGTAATCATTAAACACTCATCTCATCATAACAGAGACCCTTCCATCTTTGTCTCACTCGTACAATAACACAACGATGGGACAAAAAAAAACTAAAAAATTCTACAGAAACATACACTGTGTGTGTATATGAATAAGTCTATATATGCTTGTAACCTTGTGCTGTTTGAGGTTCTTGGTCAAGAACACTGGTTACAATTAGCTGAAACCTGATTCGATATCTCATGTGCTGTCCAACAGTAGCAAAAGAAAGAGAAGGAGGAACAAAAGCGGACACACACCTAGCAGTTACTGTGTCCCTCTCTCTCTTCCTCCCCTTTACCTGTGCCCCGAATAGATGTATGTGTGTTTGGGTTACCCGGAGAACAGCGATAACAATTCTGACATATACGCGTGGCGAGGGTGCGCAAGTATGAGATTTACCCGCAATGGCGACCGGCTTGCTCACCCGTGGTGTCTGCGCTTTCACCAGATGGCAGACCAGAAAGAGAGGAAAAGGGCAAATGGAGATTCTTTTCTGAAAGAACAAAAAAAAAAAAAATTTTACCTTTTCATATATTTCATTATATTCATACCTTTAATTCATATCAAAGAAACATAAAATCATCATCATGTCAGCCGAACAAGAAGAAGTAAGTTCCCAATAATCAAATTCATCATCATCACGACAAGGTCCCATTATATCCAAATCGATTTGCACATCATTCATATATTCAACTCCATCTCACACCATATAAAAGATTCAAACTGATCTTCAGTTTTTTTTTTTTTCCAATCTGTATTTTTCCAAGCTTGTTTTCGCCATCTGCGTTGAGAAGACTATGTTCAATATTGGGCGTTATAACAAACTCGTCTACAAGCGATTTGTAAAGAGAGACAGACAGAATGAGAGTTCAGCGTTATGAATCATTGATGAGCTTGAACTTGCTCACTGTCGTTGGCTACACAATAACATTGTTCACTACTGAAATATTTTTTTCGTTGGCCAATTTTTGTTTTTGCGTGAACGAAAAAAAAAAATTTTCAATTCTGTGTACTACTTTTAACTATATGAGATCTTGTTTGTGTCTGTTGATAGAGCATTAAACCAATATGTGAAATATTGAATACTAACAAGTCTACTTGAATAGCATACCTTTGAGACAGCCGATGCCGGTTCATCCACCACCTACCCAATGCAATGTTCCGCCTTAAGAAAGAATGGTTTCGTTGTCATTAAAAGTAGACCATGTAAGATTGTTGATATGTCAACTTCTAAAACTGGTAAGCACGGTCACGCCAAAGTTCATTTAGTTGCCATTGATATTTTCACCGGTAAGAAGTTGGAAGATTTATCACCATCCACCCATAATATGGAAGTTCCATTCGTTTCAAGAACTGAATTCCAATTATTAGATATTGATGATGGTTTCTTAAACTTGATGACCACCGATGGTGAAACCAAAGATGATGTCAAGGCTCCAGATGGAGAATTAGGTGACAAATTACAATCCGAATTCGATGAAGGTAAAGATTTATTAGTCACTATCATTGCTGCTATGGGTGAAGAAGCTGCCATTTCATTCAAAGAAGCTCCAAAAATCTAAAAAGTTTGAAGTTAACATCCATTAATTTGTCTGTTCTTTTCCAATTTTTTTTAGAACATCTATATAATAATACGACTCAACTTTGAATTGTCTTATTTTGTTAAATCCTAGCTTTTATTAATATTTATATATACATATATATTGATCAAACTCTTTTAATCCTTTTTTTTTTTTTGGTCTTTGGCTTTCCTTCCTTCAGTCTTTGTTTCTCATTTCACATTGCATTTATAATTTTTATATATAACAGAAAGAGATAAGAAGAAAGCACGAGAAGAACAAAATTTACATTAGTTTAAAAAGAGCTTATTATATTATAACCTTAATCCAATTTATCCAAATATTGTATCCTCTCCAATACAACCGCCTTATTTGTTTCTTCAATCTCTCCAGCTAAAAACATCTCATCCATAATATTATAAACTTTGTAAAAATTATAAACCAAATCCAATTCACAAACATCATTGAAAAATGAATCTAATACTTCCACGAAAAGATGTATACTTTCAAGATAACTCAACTCATTATCTTCCAAATCTATACTCATCACGAAATACAATCCTGCATATCTTCTATAACATAATTTCTTCTTTTCAAATTCAACAAAATTCGATTGATGCTTGTTATCACGGGATGAAAGTAATCGATGTACAGAATTTTTCAACTTTGCCTTTTCCAGTTCTGTTATATTCGGTATGAAATATTTAGACAACCGAACTTTCCCCTGTCTGTTTAGCACTAATATATATTGAATTGACATCTTTCACTTGGATCTGGTTTTATTATCGGTTCCCGTGGGTTTATGTTTTTTACATATTTTACACGGTTTTTTTTTTTATTTTTTTTCTCTTCGATCTTATTTTTTATTGATTTAATGTATGTGTATGAGTGTACATTGATTGGAAAGGGGCGCTTGCCTTACATCACTATTTATTCACATTAATGTTGTGCGTCCTCCGATATCACTACTAGCCATTCCGTCTGGCATATTACCTTCTCTCTCATTAGGATTCAAGAATTGGTTATAAATATTTGATAACTTTAGCTTTTCCTTGATCGATATAGATGGTTTTGTATCTTTCAAAGATTGTAAGAAATGCTCATGCCTTATGGTGATCTTTGTATCCTGTTTGTTTTTCAGTTGCCTTTTCACCTCCAGTTTTGAGTCCTCATTATTGAAGATGAGTTCAAGTTTTTTAGAAAGCTCAATTCTTTCAGCAGGTTTCAAATCGTTGAAAGATAACTTGAAACTTTTGGTAATGTTATTCAATTGGAAAAATTCAACATTTTTAACATCTTGACCAGCTTCCTTCGGTGACTTCTCATCAGCTTCCAATCTTTCATGAACTCCCAAAAGATAAGCATTATAACCCAATGCTTGCAAATCAGCACCAGAGTAACCTTCAGTTTGCCCAGCAATGATATTGATATCAACATCCTCTTCAAGATCCATTTTGTTCGTTATACATTGAAGGATATCCAATCGATCCTCAAAGTCTGGAATGTCACAAATAACACTTTTGTCCAATCTTCCAGGTCTAAGCAAAGCACTATCGATCAAGTCAGGTCTACTTGTAGCAGCTAACACATAAACACCATCTAAACCTTCTGCACCGTCCATCTGTGTTAACATTTGATTCACAACTCTATCGGTGACACCGGTGGAATCATGTCCTCTCTTTGGGGCAATCGAGTCAAATTCATCAAAGAATAATATACATGGTTTGGCCAGTTGTGCTCTATCAAACAATTCTCTAACACTTTGCTCAGAAGCACCAATATACTTATTCAAGATCTCTGGACCTTTAATAGAAATAAAGTTCAACCCGCATTGAGATGCCACCGCTGATGCCAATAAAGTCTTACCACAACCAGGGTACCCATATAATAATATACCGGATCGTAATCTCAAAGGGCAATTGTTGAAAATTGGCGCATACTTAGTAGGCCATTCCAACGTCTCCAACAAGATTGATTTAGCATCTCTCAACCCACCGATATCTTCCCATTTGACAGTGGATTTTTGTAATTTGACACCACGTAATAATGAAGGTGTGAACCCTTTCAATGCCAAATCGAAATGAAGCCTGGTGAAATTGTCAATTTTTGTTCCGTTTTCCACTGACAGCGACATTAAATGGTAATGAGCTCTGTCTACCAAAGTTTTCAAATCTCCCGGTAAGTATCCTTCAGTTTCAACTGATACATCTCCTAAAAACTCGTCGTCGCCAGCGGAGAAGCCAAGATTAAAGATTAATTGTTGCATGATTGAACGACGAAGTTCTTTATTAGGTGCCCTTAAATTGAATTCTTCTTCAATCAAGTGCGAACTGAATAATATCGAATTCAAGGCTGTTTTGTTTTTGGCTGTGAACAATACACCTATTTTCCTCCTCTTCATGGTCTTGTTCAACAATGTCGAAACTAAAAACTCCGAAATTTGTCTCGAATTCGAATTGTCACCATGGTCTTCTTCAGCGGGAATCAACAGATCACAATTCTCCAATATCAACAAAGATGGAGAATACCAACTAATCTCTTTGAAACAATCACCCAACTTTTTTATGATTTCGTTTGGTGTTTCCATGGATATCAATTCACAGTTAAACAACCTGACATGAATACCCAGTTGAGATATTTGTCTAGACACGATGTTGGTAATCACTGTCTTTCCACTTCCCGAATTCCCAAAGAGTAAAGCTCCAAGATTGCACCTTTTTAAAGTTTTCACCATCTTCAGAATCAAATCATCTTGTCCAACAACTTTTGATATAGGTGGAGCTGAATCAATCGTTGTATCGGTCCGCACCAATTTAGAACCTATTTCCAACTTCAAACTGGAAAAGTCAAGCGATTCTACCCAACCTTCTTTGATTTTTCCAAATTCAAGTAAACCCCCATGTGGTAATAACTCTTCATCAAGGGAGGGAATCTTGGTATAATTAGTCATGCATGAATTGTTGAAAATTCCCTTCAGTTCTAATTTGACAAGCAACTCTTTAGATTTCAGCAGTAATTCATTTCTCTCTTTCAATTTTTTATCCACTTCAGCATCTGCTTTCAAATTTATTTGTTTCAAACTTTGTGAAGGTTCTGACTCGGTAATATATGGATGTATTATTAAAGTATCAGGTTTTTTCGAAAGAGGCTTTACTGCTGTCTCCAACAAAACCAAGTTTCCCACAGCATTATCAACTCCCAAAGAATGAGCTAGCATTTTAGATAGTCCAACGTGTGATGAGGGAGATTGTGAGTAATGCACTAATTTTGCAACCACTTTGGTAGCATCCTTAAACTCCTCTGCTTGGTTCTGATCTTTTTGTAAGTTTCTGATGTCATCGTTTGTCTTCATCTTATTTTCGGGACCTCTGAGAATGGAAACATACAGATACTTCAGTCCTTGAAGCTTGTCCATACATTCATCGAAGTTTACATACACTTCATAACTTGTAGTGTCGAATTCTTTTTCTTTGAAAATTTCATGTGGAAGGGCGATACCTCTGAATAACACATGTGGCAACTTCTCTCTCAGGCTTCTAGACCTGTTACTGCTTGACTTTCTTGATGATTTTGATTTTGGTTTTGCCTCTTCCTTTCTTGATACCTTAGGCTTTATGTGGAACTCTGTATCATTGACTATTTTGGCAAACGGAGGTCTCCCTTTTGTTTTGATATCCTTTGGATCGAAATTCAAAATCTTCAACCTTGCACTAGTCGAGTTACTAGGATATACAACAATCACTTGATCCTGCGCTATACACCTTGTTTGATACAAGAGATTGTTCTCCAATACACCAGCATTCAATTCCACCAACTCCCAATCAGAAGCGGTCAACGGTTCCAACTCCACCGTCTTTGCAATATTGTATTCAGTGATTTTCAAATTGATTGTGACATTGGCATTCTCTTTCAAGTTTAATGAGGCAGCAAATATCGGGTCAATCTCCACGCAATCACCATTATTAAAACCTTGTGAGCTTGAATAACCTGACCATCCACAATATGCATATTGTGATTGTCTCTTTGTCGGTTCACTCCATATTAACTCGCATATGACGTTTGACGAATTGATATTAGCATTATATAAAATAGAGACCACTGACAGGGGCAAGTTAACAAAGTTTGTCCTAGATGACTTGAATGCCACCTTAACCTCTATATACTCCATATTATCAGCGCTCTGTGATATTGAATTATATGTGTACCCGTTTGACGGAACTAAAAATATTATTTGATCGTGGGGATTTTTTTCATCAATCTGTCAAGCAGCCCCAGTATTGTTTTTGTGTTTTTTTCCTCTTTAAAAAGTAAACAAACAAAAACATTTTTTTGATTTTTTAATTTTGAAAAGGATCACAATATAGGACAAGGAGTTTCGAACAATCCAGACACTGATGAGTATACTCATTCAATCAAATTAGGACATATCAAATAAGCATTTTCAACAGAGTTCATCTAGTGTTATAGTATTAAAATGCTGCAGGGTGCTTCAAACTTCTGGGGTTTTAAGGCTTCCAGAAGACCGAATCAAAACTTTATCCCTGGAACGTCAAAGTGGGTTTCCAATGAGATGAACGAAGCCAACAAGTTGATACTACAAAACTCACAATATTTCTCAGGGCTAGTGAGCTCAGAGTTGGTGTGGTTGAATGAATTGATGGTTGAAACTATAGAATCAAAAGAAGATGGACATGCAGATGCTTTACTATTATTGAAATCTCCACTGAAGTTGGCATCAAAAAGTTCTCCGATAAAATTGATTAGACAAGAAACACTTCTGGGAATGCTGTCGCAGTCAAGCGCTAAAGAACTTCCATTGCAGGGTTTGGAGAAACCTCCACAGCCATCATTCAAACCTAAAAATATGGACCCAAAATTCGAGGAAAGAGAGAAAATAATAAAACAAGGACAGAAAATAATACCCAATAATAGATCATTATATAATCAAGAAATACCAAAGCTTATACCACTTAAAGATGAGCCAATAAAACTGGACGATAAGCTGCGTTCAATTCCAACCTTTCTCAATGTTGAAAAGGATAAAGCAGCACATCTGTCAGATGTCTCCTTGATGTTGAGATCTGCTGAAAAGTTGGGTCCAGTTGCTATACAGGAGGCAGAAAAGCCAGAAGTTCATGAGTATGAATCAGATGATTCCGATGCATCTTTCCAAGCAATCACCAAAACCATTAAAGTTTCGAAGGAATCTAAGGATCATCTTGGAGTGGTTGTAAATGATTACAGTTCGTCTCTGGAAATAAAACCTCCAGTGTTGCATTCTTCAGAGAATCAAAAATCTGACAGTTCTAAATTACCATCCACTACACCTATTGCTGAAAGAATACCACTTTCATCTTTTGCATCTTTGCCCTCAAGAGAACCCCTAACTGTGAAGTCAACAAAAAAGGAAAGAATCTCATCCAAGTTTGGGTCCATATCACCAACTCATCACCAAGAGGAAAAGCGGTCAAAAAAACTGATCCCATCCATTTATCCACACTTATCCAAATTGAAGCCTTTGCCGAAGAGCATGTTGCAAGATAACAAGGACGAAGATTCCCCTTTTAAAGTTTCAAATAAGTCCTCAGCTAAAGATTGGGTCCCACCATCTCCAAACAAAGTGAAAAAAATAACCACCTACCAAAAGATTGAGGATTCGCCACTTAAGTCGGGATCTAATAACTCGCCTTTGAACACTATATTCGCTAATGCCATCAAAAGAGCTAGAGACCTTATATCTCCATCTAAAGAACAAGAACAAGAACGAGAAACTCTGATTGCTGATCCGCAACCGGAAGCTAAATCAGTCAAAAGGGTGGCCAGCTCAAAATCACAAAGAGGAAATTTGATGGATAGGTTAACAGCTGATACTGAATCAAGTGCTGCAAGACATATAAAAAAACTCGACCTTCACCCATCCAAAAAATTATACCCAGATATTGAGAGTCCTTTATCAAAAAGGCATAACGAGAGTCCATTGGCTAAGAAATATAGGGCTGAGAATCAATCCTACAAGTCAATTTCCACAACAGTTCAACAACCAATACCTAAGCTTCCAGTATTCAAGCCTAAGTCTTTATCTCCTTTGAAACAGAAATCCCCAGCAGCCCCAGCAAAGCGGAAAATGGATCCATATTCACCTGAGAAGATTATAACAAAGCAAGAGTTGTCAAGAGTGAATGGTAGCACCATTGCTTCAACTACAGCTGAACTTCAAAAGAAAAGAATGAAGGCGCAGGCGTCTTTGACAAGTTTGTCCTTGAATAAGGACCAGGCTCCAAAGAGAAAGTCAAACATACCACAACATAGAATAAATAAGAGAATGGCCGAAGAAAGACATAAGGCAGAGGAATTGCGAAAGCAAAGATTATCAAATGCCCTGAAAGTGATATCAATTGACCAACAGTTGAAAAACCCGTTGCATAAAATGAGGGAAAAGTCAATGAGGGCGAATGAACCTGCTAACAGTGATTCTCTTGATCTGAAGTCCAAGACGGTGAAGAGGGGAACCGATTTAGATTTGAAAACAGACGCCCATCCTGTTCTTTTACCACTAT
This sequence comes from Nakazawaea ernobii, assembly GCA_030567655.1. Taxonomy (NCBI): domain Eukaryota; kingdom Fungi; phylum Ascomycota; class Pichiomycetes; order Alaninales; family Pachysolenaceae; genus Nakazawaea; species Nakazawaea ernobii. The sequence continues at coordinate 120,739 of JAJLSN010000004.1, forward strand.
CAGATGAAGCGATGAATAAGAGAAGGAAAACTGAAGAAAAGGGATTAGATCAGAAAGCAAACAGAGTCACAATGTTAAAGACAACAACTCCTACCCTGGCAATCTCTACTACTTCTACATCAGCTAGGACCCAAACGTTGATGAGAACTGCAATGATTCAGCATGCAAGACTAAACAAGTCATCTGTCGTTTCTGATGTAAAGGAACCTGCGAAGTCAACGCAATCAACACCCACTAACAGGAAGCTGATGCCTATCACTCAAAACTCAATATCCCCTATGATATTGCCTGAAATATTTTCTGAACCGGAAGATGATGATGAAGGACATGTATTGAAAGATTGGGCCGAGTCCCCTGAATTGAAAAGATTGCTTTTCAAACAGCAAAATGTCAACCCAGACATGGTATTTGGTGCAATTGCTCCTTTAAACATGAATGAGATATTCAAAGCCTCTAGGGCGGCGAAGTTCAGGGCCAGGTCATCGTCAGCCCATTGGATTGCCCAAGATATGCTAAGCCATAAGGAAGCTGATGAATACACTAAGAAAATGGGTTGGAAAAAATGAATAGAAAATAAGCATCGGCTTAACATGTACAATAACATCTACAGCTAATAATAAACAAAAATTTTAATATCGAGATCGCGATTTGTAAATGTATTTTCAGCTATTTAATTCAACTTTCTCTTTTCCAACGCCTTAGCCTTATCCCATGTTTTCAACCAATCTTCAGCGCTAACTCTTGGAACAAAATAAATTCTCAATGCGTTATCAAAGATCGGAACCTTGATAGTTGGGTTCATCAAACATTCATTTATTGGTACCTGCTTACCAACTTTAATCAATCCACCACTAATTGTTTCCATGTAAGCTTGAAGTTTCTTTGGTCTAAAGTTTGCGTGCCTTGGATCTTGAAAGTATTCATCTGGCCTGTCCATCACGAGTTCCATCAATTCCAATGGAGTGGTTAATTCACCGATTTCAGCCACGAAATCAAATTCATCTGAAGTTGGATACATTATCAAAGCTGGGAAAATCAATTGAGACTCTTGGTCATTAGGATCTTCCAATCTTAGTTTGGAGTTCTCTAACAACTCTAACGGTTTAGGGGTGTTGATCAAAGTCATTTGTCTTCTTACTATAGCTTGTGCCAAGTTGAGCTCCCTTTGTTCTCTTTCTCTCTGGGCGTTTAATCTTTTCTGCTCCAGTTTGATCAACATCTCCCTTTTGTCATTTACCTGCTTCAATAATGCACCTATTGCTATATTCTCCTTATCCACTGTAATACCATACTGAAGTATTTCGGAAGCCTCATCAAGTCTGTTCAACAGGAAATATGCCTTACCAGATCTGAAGCACGCTTTGGAGTTTGACGGATCTAATTTCAAACAAGCCTTGCAGTCATTGATACAACGTCTATAGTTTTTCAATTCTAAGTTACAAGCAGCTCTATTCAAGTACAAAGCAGCCATAATACTGTTTGACTTACAATCAACGGCCAAAGCCTTATTATAATATTCAATCGCATCATTGAATTGTTTGGTCTTATATAAATCATTGCCTTGGTTTTTGAAATTCGTCGCTATTTCTGAAGGTTCTCCCTCATATGCTAATGCTCTCAAAGCTTCAAGTTGAATGTTATTTTCAGCTCCCTCATCAAGTTGAGTCATGAAAAAAGGCATGTTGTTGATTTCTTTCATTACCTCATCAACTGGTTTATCATGTTCAGATAACTGAGGAGGTAACGCAGGCTCTCCAGGTTTGGGGACATATCTTCTTTTATCCCACTCACTTATATAGGCGTCTATGAGCGCTTCTTGGTCTATAGGAGGAGCATCTGGAAGCTCTTCAATATCTCCCATCTTGTACAATCTCTTATAATTCACAATTTGTAATTTGGAAGAAAAAAAAATTTTTTATTTTTGTTAAAATAGCGATGATGCCTCGAAGAAGTTTCTCTACAAGAGGAGTTGAAAGATGTAATGGATCTCTTGATCGCTACTGTTTGCATTGTGATAACATCAGCTTTTTATGTTAAGCTGATACCTTTAAACAAGCCAAGCCGAAAAACATTCACTATCATCAAAGTGATCAATGTGCTTTACTTTATTGAATCTCTCGTGAAATTTGTAATAAAGAAATTAGTACCACTATCAAACGACAATATAAAAGTCACCCAAGTGATCACGTATCCGATCAAATCGTGCAAGGGTGTGTCTTTGGAAGCATGTGAGATTGATGAGAATGGTCTTCGATATGACAGAATGTATATGTTTGGAGTGTGGGATGAAAAGAGATTTAGATCGGTGACACAAAGAGATTGTCCAAGATTATGTTTGTGCACTATTGAAATTGTTGGCAATAATTTTAAAGTGCAATGGCCAAATTCAAGCGATTGTTTTTATTTACCAACAGAAATGGATGATACTTACCTTCAGAGACATTCTCGCCCAGGTGAATCTCCAGTTCATCTTTGGGAAGTGGAATTCAATACATCTGTTTTGGAAGATGTGGTGCCCTTGAACTTTATAAAAGACATGGGGTTACCTCTTGATACCAAAGTTCTCTACTCTAAGAGCGGAAAGTTTGTGAAAACCAATGTTCCCAAACCCTTAAGAGCCACTAAAACGACAAAATTCCAAGAGTACTTCCCCTTGTTGTTGATGAGTGAGGAGGACCTCGTAGATTTAGAATCAAGAGTTTTGGACAAAGACTTTCCCATTTCATTTCTGAATTTCAGACCAAATATAGTAGTAAAGGGACTGGGTAACCCTTACGCTATAGATCGCTGGAATAAAATCACAATTGGAGGTCATCGATGGTTGATCATAAGTAAATGCCCGAGATGCACTATCCCCAATATCAATTATCAGACCGGTGAGCCAGATCCCAAAAATAGAGTAAGTAAAGAGTTGATGAAGTTTAGAAGGTGCGATCCCGGCAACCCCTATTTCATGTTCTTAGGAGTACATGGTATTCAAATAGATACCGATTATGACTTGCATGTTGGTGACTTGATAGACGTACAACGGAAACTGATCAATTACTATAAACCCTTGGAGTAGAAGGTATTGCATCTGTGTTGTTATATAAAAGTGTAGAATTTGTTTGATTTTAACCGATAGGGGGACTTTTTTACTCCTTTACGTTATTTTTTTTTTTCCTTTTCACGATCTGCAGATAATGTGGAAACTGATAAGAAAAATGAAACAGATGAATTGAATGAATTATATCATTTTTCACTCTCTTGATTTCTCAATTGATGCTATAATTGAAACAATGCTTGTGCTGCTGCTAGTTTTTGCTTTTATCTCGTTGGTGAGCTCAGCTGCGTATTTCAAAATTTCAAGCAAAGATGCTTTATCCGACTTTGTGAATACAAACGATGCATCTATGAGTATGATCAACTTGGTCAACACGATCTACAAATTAATTTCTATATTCAGGGTGGAAAGAAACAAATGTTTCATTGAATCTCTCATTGTATATCCCATCAAGTCTGTTGGTAAAGGATTGAAGGTTCAAGAATGGAAAGTTGGCGAGACTGGATTGATGTATGATAGACAATATGTATTTGTGACATACAATCAAAAGGCAAAGGAATGGACCCCAATTACTTTGAAAGAATGCACTGAGTTTATCAATATTGAGTATGAGGTTCAAGGAGGCTCGTTCATCATAAAATATGCCAAGGGCAGGTCCTTCGAGTTACCAATGGATGTAACGAAAGTATATCTCGATTCTATCTCTGCCGCTGAGCAGATAACGGTTAGATTGTGGCTTGAGCATATCATCTCTTATGATATCAGTAAGGCCCTTCCTTTTGACTTCATTGAGTATTTTGATTTGCCGTCAGATACCAAATTGTTATACACTATTGAAGGGCATCAGGTGAAACAGGGCTCCCCAGAGAATCTATCAAACACTATCAACGGTTCAAAATACAGAATATCTGCCTTCCAGGATTATTATCCTTTCCTAATATTGTCAAAGAGCTCCGTGAGACACTTAAATGAGCGTTTATCAAAGACTAAATTTGACTATTTCAAAGTCAATGATCATACTTTTAGACCAAATATTGTCGTTGAGGGTAACATTTTGCCCCATGATGAAGATACATGGTACAAGTTCAGGGTCAATACTCAAGAGGATGGCAAGAGTCATTATTTCAGGACCTGCATCAAGTGTGCAAGGTGCACAATACCTAATATTGATGTTGAAGGTGATAGAAAGATGCATGCAAAAGGTCCAGTAACTAGAGTCATGAGCAAATACAGAAGAGTTGATATAGGAAACAAATTTATGTCATATTTCGGGGTATATGCTATTCAGCATGAGACTGGTTATACCCTAAGATCCGGAGACACAGTTGATGTTTTGCAAAGAAAAGTGAACTTCTTTGACAGTCCTTTCGGTTAGAGATCACCTTATCATCTTCTCTTCGTGTGGGTCTAAACGAGATGAAGTGAGAAGAAGAAAAAAATATATATAAAAAAAAAATAAACGGCCCACAAATTACACAACTTTGTAGATAAGTAAGTGTCTATAACTACTTCAATGACTCTTTTCCTGATGAATGCTGAACTCGCAGTCGCCTTTTTGGTTTCTATAGTGGCAGTGGTTTACATACCAATATTGGCTTCCCCTTTGATCTTGAAGTTTCTTCATAAGAACGCCTTATCTGACTATGTAAATAGACATGACTCCCCATTGTATTTGATAAGAGTGATCAATTTCATTTACAGGTTAAAATCATATTTGATAACAGAAAGGAACGTGTGTACCATTGATTCAATCATTGTGTATCCTATCAAGTCTGTCGGTAAGGGATTACTTGTGAAAAAGTGGGATGTAGGGGAGTTTGGATTGAAGTATGACAGGCAGTACGTCTTTGC